>ML348139.1:0-67769 GCA_005239505.1 Nicotiana paniculata | reverse complement strand
TATAAAGTCAAAAAATACCTTAATTAAAGAAAAAGTTTTTGAAAAAACTCATCAAAAACTATAAAACACAATACATAACTTAAGCATATTATTAGTGCTGAAGTTTAGCCAAAAAAACAAATTGTTTAGAAAATAAAGCAAAAAATTCACCCTAAATTTTTTCTAAATAAACCAAAACTTTAGCAAAAAATCTCAGGTATCATGAATATCAGTCAGATTCGAAAACTTACAATTTAAATTTTTGAATTTGAGTATGGTTCAAATTTCTTNGATTCAAATATGAGAAGAGACGGAGGTGCGTGATTTTTATATGTTATGTCAGGGGTAGAATGGTCATATTAGTGCGGATTTTTTGTCAGCTGGCTACCAAATCAATAATTTTTAAAAATAGGGTATAGGTTAAAAGGTGGCTGCTATGTAGGATATGGCTGCAAATCGCCCAATTCAGTTTTGTATGCAGTGGTAATATTTGGTCAAAATAGCACCGATAAACCAATTTTTGAATTGGTCATTTAAAAATAGTCATTGCCGCCTTTTCATGCACGCTAGAATTCTTCTTCCTTTCTAATTAAAAATTCGCAATGGCCTTACATTTAAGTGGGCTATTTGCAGCCATACCATATATTTGTGCCACCATTTAACATGTACTCTATTTTTTTAAATTATTGATTTGGTACCCGATTGACAAAGCATTTGTAATAATATGACCATTATACCCCTGACACATATATAAAAGATGCATCACGCATAATATGATTCTCCTCCATCACTCTGTCCCTCCTCACATCTTCTCTCGCATCTCTCATAATCACGAAACCAGAAAGTTGAACCAGATTCAAACTCCAAATTCAAATCATCTTCAGAATTCAAATTACAAAATACATTGTAAGTATTGCAAATCATCTTCAGAATTCAAATTAGATTTTGACACTGATTGATCTTCATGAATTCATTATCCTTTTTAAGTTTTAATTCAATCAACCCATATATTTTAATCACAGTATCATGAAGTTGTTTGACGGATACAATATGCTGAAGTTTTGTCATGGATTCAATAGTTTTGTCATGAGCTTTTTCAAAAATTTCAGCAGAAGATGCTGAAGTTTGTTAGTTCATTTGCAAATACTTCAGCACTAAAATATGCTGAATTTTTGTCCTGGATTCAATAGTTTTGTCATGAGCTTTTTAAAAAATTCAGCATAAGATCCTGAAGTTTTTAAATTCATTTGCTAATACTTCAGCACTAAAATATGCTGAAGTTTTGTCCTGGATTCAATAGTTTTGTCATAAGCTTTTTCAAAAATTTCAGCAGAAGATGAAGTTGTTTAGTTCATTTGTAAAAACTTCAGGACAAAATTGCTGAAGTTTTTCACACCAAAACGTTGAAGTCTTTGTCTTGCAGTATAAACAAGTTGAAGTTTTTTAGTTCATTTGCTAATACTTTATCACTAAAATATGCTGAAGTTTTGTCCTAGATTCAATAGTTTTGTCATGAGGTTTTTCCGAAACTTCAGTAGAAGATGCTGAACTTGTTTAGTTCATTTGTAAAAATTTCATGACAAGCCTGCTGAAGTTTTCCTCCTGCACTATGTAATTTTCTCCTGCATGCTGAAGTTAAATTTAGTTCATGCTTAAGTTTTGTCCTGCATTAAACAGCTTTTTCATGAGCTTTTTTTCCGAAAACTTCAGTAAAGCTAAAATGTTCTAGTACATTTGCTAAAACTTCAGCTTCAACGTGCTTACATTTTTCTCCTTCAGTATGTAATTTTCTAATGAATTTTTAATGAACTTCATAATTAAATTCTTTTGTTCAATTTCCTAATACTTGACACTAAACATGCTTCTGCAGGATGAATTCGATTTAAAAAGGGCGATCAAATAAGGCAAAATCGTCTTTTTAAAAGGCATTTAACAAAAAAATGGATACAGAATTACGGATACAAATAGAAAAATAAAGCGAGTACAAATTAAAAAAGGGCGATCAAATAAGACGCCGTGCAATTTTTACCATTTAAGTTGTCGATACCAGTAACTGCTTTCTAAAATTTGTAAAATGTAGTCCGACTCATGTCATTTGATCCGATCCTGATAACTAAACAATGTGCTCGAATCCACAAAATAACTCCACAATTATGCACCCTTTCACGGTAGTCGGTACTCTCAAAACTTAAGAAAATTAATTAATTTTAGACATGTGTAGTGGCTTTAGGCGCGCTCTAATAATTCTTTATGGTTATGCGTATGATTCCTGTGTGGTATAATTTTAACGCCTCATCCCAAAATCAAGTACATATTCGTGTGACTTGACCTTATAACTTTAAAGTAATAATAAAATAAACATATCGTAAATTATGATTACGTTTCACGTGATGTTATTTACGGTATATATAAAACGACAAGTGTACGACATCGTAACTTGTTTTTAAAATAAATACATAAAACGGATTAAAATATATAATTAAAAGCAATAAAAAATAAGAATGCACATAAGTTTAAAACATATAATAATCAGATAACTAAGCCAATTTTAACTGTATAACATCATGCTAAAATCACAAAATTCGGGAGTGCCTCACACCTTATTCCGAGTTAACAGAATTTTTTACGCAGTCTTGTGTATTTTGCAGACTTAAGTAGAGTCAAATTTTCTTGATTTGGGATTTAAAACAAATAGTAACTTGGAAAATCGTCTTAAATTATTTTAATTGGCGACTCTTAAAATAAATAAAATAATCAATTTTCAATAATACCACTTAAAATTTAAAAAAAAAACTCTTTTTTCCCTGAAAAAGGAGGTGTGACACCATTCACCTCAATTTTAACTAAAAGCCCTGCTAAATATCTAAAGAGGGGTATTTAGCAGATTCCTTGCTAGTAGCTTAAATCTATCAACTCTCATATGAACATATGAATAGAAATAAATTTATTCAATTTGTTATTATGAGTTCATAAACAGAATAATAAATTATCAAAAATTGTTAGGATCAAATTTGATAGAATAGAACAGAAATAATTAGTTATTTAATCCATAGAAGTGATGTCGTCCCATACCTAAGTTTGAGGAACCAGCGAACACCTCATAAAAAATACTTGAGGTGTAGGCTACGATTAATTTTATTTTTTACGAGTCGAATTAAAGCATGCTTCACTTTCGATAAATATTTTGTCCAAAAAAAAAACACACATTACACCTTTTATTTCAATTTATGTATCATAGTCAAATTTTCAGTTTATGTATCATAGTTTTGACCTTCAAATATAAAATCTTTTTAAAATTTTAAATATTTATATACTTAAGAACTCTGTACAAAATAAAAACTACTAATCACCATGGGCGTATCTAAAGGCTAAGCCAGTGAAGCCATTACCTTAGTCCCCCAAAACTTAAAGCCAAATTTACTTTAAACTCTAATTATTATGATTACTATATATTATATAATTTATATAAATAATTATTATAAAGAAAAGTATTACAATATACTCTCTCTCCGTTACAGTTTATGTGAACCTATTTCTTTTTTGGTTCGTTCCCAAAAAAACGATCCCTTTCTAAATTTGAAAAACAATTTAACTTAAACTTTCAATTCTTCACTTAATGGGAAGCTTTTATAACCACACAAATACTCTGAACTCCTTTTTGACTTGTTTAAAACTACAAATTCTAAAAATTTCATTTTCTCTTAAACTTTGTGTCCAGTCAAACAGAGATTCACATAAATTAAAACGAAGAGAATATATTTTATAATTATTTGATTGAGGTTATTTATACCAATAAGTTCATAAATTATGATAATATTCTCACTCATTAATTAATATATTTGCTTCACTTTTCAATTTGAAGTTTATCCTTTTTATATAGAAATTAAGTTATATATTTCAACAACATAATAAACTTTTATTATAATATTTTCTAAAATTGCATGAACACAAAAGCATTTACGCACCGATTTTCTTTTAGTATAATTTAATGATTGAAATTAGATTATTTATAATTTATTTTAAATATTCACCAATAAGTACTGCTAATTAACAAAATGAATTACAATTATCATTTAAATTGATCTGAATAAATATTTCCAACATCGTCAATGCTCAAAGCTTAACTATTAAGTTCTAAATTTATTTCTTTTTTCGAATTCTGGACCTAACATCCGATAATCTGTCACTCTATTCTTTGTGCTGCTCTTCTATTTTTTTTGTTGAAGTTCACTATTTTTTATCTTAAATGATCAATTTTTTTGCCTTAGCCTTGAGCCGCCACCACTGCTAATCACAACAATTAACAATTCAGAGTATCTAAAAGAGGTATGGAAAAATCACAACCAAATAAAATTGAAACAGAGTACTGGTACCATTTTTTACTAAGATGAACACATGACACTATATTTTTTACATAGCCACAGCTTCTAAACAGTTACAAGACGAGAATCCACAAGTTATTAACAATACAACCATGAACTTGGCAATTTCATACAAACACTCACTTGTGAATTTTACCTCTAAGTTTAACACCAAGGATCTTCTCCATTTTAGCCAACACCGCTTGATTAGGAACGGCCTTACCATTCTCATACTCTGCAACAACCTGTGGCCGTTCATTGATCTGTTTCGCCAGATCAGCTTGGCTCATCTTCTTCTCAATTCTCGCCTTTTGTATAGCTTGCCTTACCTCCACCGGTACTTTCTCAAGCGCCGCCGGTTCCGCCGCCTCATCTAGCTTTCTAACATTAACAACAGCGGAAGCAGCAGTCGTTTTCTTATTCAAACCGGCGTCGAATTTCTTCACCGTTTGAACCTGTGCTCCGGTTCGCAATGCCTGGTTTACAACCTTTGGATCCCTCAGGTCTTGTGCTTTTTTTGGCTTGTGGAGCACGACTGGCTCCCACTCTTGCTTCATTCCTCCTGTTGGTCGGACCGGCATCTTCGATTAATTTAAATGAATATAATCGGCGATGACAAAAAAATTGGTTTTTGTTGGTTGAATTTTGAACGGGTAGAGGAAAATGCATGGGGAGGGGTTATATATAGTGGAGTGGGACTCTAGAAGGTTCGGGTATAATGTAGCTCGTTTAATTAATTACAAGAAGAATGTGTGGACGGTTCCAGAGTCTGTTAAGTCACCTTAAGACTACACGTTTGCTTGTTCTCCAAGGATATTGGCCAATAGTATTAATTTATTTGAACATTTTTGGAACTTTGTTTTAAAAGGTAGAACTATGACTCATCCGGGCTCGTCCTGGAGCGGAGCACTCGTAAAACGCCTCTGAGCATATGTGTGAGGCTTAGTTCTGTGAGACTTACATCTCGGCCGTCGGGGCTTACTGATCACGCCCAACTATCCCTTATAAAAAGGACTAAGCGGACTTTGCAAATATAATCTGAGTATTTCGCTCAGAGTCGAATCCCACAGGGAATTAACCTATCAATTATAGTTGTTAGACTCACTCGATTCTTCGTACTCAACTTCCCAAAGATTATGAATATCAATTGTTGGTGTTTCTACTAACTAAAACTGAAGGAAATTAATTAAATTAGAATATAACTATTGCTGGGTTGTAAACAAATGCGGAAAGATCAAAGGTTATGGTTCGCATGTTGATAGAATCCCTTCTTGTATATTTCATGTAGTTTGGCCTAATTATCTCTATCGATCATGAGCACTCTTGTTACCGTAAATCTCTCCCGAGTAATTACGACAATTTACTAGACGCACTCTCCCGAGTTACGCTAGCTATCTTTTAGTATAGCTCACTTGAGATTGCACCCAAGGTATCGTTATCCCTAATCCAACCTTTAAACCCTCGGTTATGGATCCCTCTTATACTTTGGGAATGGTGTTGTTCAACAACTACCTAAATATGCACTCTCTCCCGAGTAGATACACACTAAATAGGCACAGTTAATTGAGGGCCCTTCAATCAACTACAATAAGAACTTAGTTGAACAAATAGAGATTAAAACCAAGCAAACTATATTAATGTAACAAGATATTCATCCTCAATAGGTTCCACCAAAACCTAAGACTAAATAAGTTAGCTACTCATAATTATACTAAAAATAACAATAGAAGAATTCATCAATAATGGTAGAAACACAAGGAAGAAAGATGAGATTTGATGCCCAATTTTCCTCATTGCCTCTTGCCTTTTGCTTTTCTTGAACAAGACTTTAAACCCTGATAATCCTCTCTTTTAGGAGATTTGAACCTTATAATAAGTTAAGTGAAATTGTCCCAAACTTCCAATTTTACCCTGAAAAATAACGTGCGTGAACTAGACTTGCGCGGCCGCGCTAATGGCTAAGTGTACTGCCTCTGATCGTTGGTCTAGCACGGCCGCGCTACTGGGCGAGCTAAGGCCGCGCTAATGGTCCTTCATACGCGTTATGGCCGCGCTAGTGGACTAGTAGTCTGCCTTAGCGATTTTGTTCCTTCTTTTCACACGCTAGAAAAATAACGTGTGCGAACTGGACTTGCGTGGCCGCGCTAATGGCTAAGTGTACTACCTCTGATCGCTGAGCTACCGCGGCCGCGCTACTGAGCGCGCTAAGGTCGCGCTAATGGGCCTTCATTCTGCCTCAAACACCTAGGACTAGCGCGGCCGCGCTAGTGGACGCGCTATGGCCGCGCTAGTGGACTAGTAGTCTGCCTTAGCGATTTTCTTCCGTATTTTCACACGCTAGAAACTCCAAGGGGACTTTCTCCTTCAATTTGGCTCTAAACACCATCCTAGGTCCTCATAAGCACACTTTGCTCCTGCGAAACATAAAATCCACAATTAGAGTCATTTTAACATCATTTAACATTCCTAAGACAGTGAAGCGTAATGAAGTTGGAGTATAAATAAACGCTAAACTACGTGAATCTAGCCTATTATCAACACCCCACACTTAAGCAATCCACCCTACTCTACAAAGTTCCTTTCACTAAGCATTTCCCTAACGTGTCACACCACGGACATATTACAAGAGTTATACCTAGCAATGTAACATCTAAGCCTCAAGAGTCGACTCTCACGTGCCTTGCAATGTTCATACTTCCTCAATTTACTCTATACAGAGGTCAAGACTTACCTTTCCGTCATGAATCAAGTGCCCTCACCTCACACACGAGAGTAGTTCCACAAGAATGATATTAAGAACACGTAGGAACTCAAAGAGAAAGAATTCACTCACTCACGGAAAGAACATTCATATGCCACAAAGTTGCACCATAGGCTTGCCCGTAATGTAATACTCTACTAATCGAGCCCATTCAGTATAAGATCAATTAGGTCTTCATTTGGTTGTAATGTAGTCTAAGGGATGGGTAGGATATATTTAGATATAGTGACTAACCTCCCTAAGCACTTTTAATACATTTACTTTCGCTTTCAGATCATATTTATGCCATGCCATACATTCCACCACACTTTTCTTTATATTACCCCAAATTTACTTAGGTGCAATTATATCACTTCACCACTTATCAAGGACTGCATTTATTCATTGTCCTTTTCTCTCTCTTTTTTTTGTCAAAACTTTACACCTTTCTTTCTATTTCTTTGATTCCACTCAAAAACCAAACCACCACCCCACACTTTGACTTTTACATATTCTCTAACAATTCAAGTGCTCATGAGAGGTAAAGGGTTCAAACAGATGGCCATTCAAACAATTGGGAAAGGTTTGTAATGTGGTTGCCAAAGAAACAGGCTTATAAGCTCAAAGGGGTTAACTATGATAGATTACAATCAGGTGGATATACTTTATATTTGGCTTAACAAATAAATGCCTATATCACTTCTAAAACTGAACGAAGCTACTATTTCGCTTTAACACACAGGGAAAGTTCTAGGCATCGAATGTGGAGCATAGAATACAATGCAATACACCTTACACACATATGGAACATGACTCACTCCAGGTTGGTTTATCAAGACACTCTCGCCGAGTTTTCAAGTTAGTTACAACATACAAATTTAAGGCACTCCACACGAATCAACAACTGAGCCTAAGCGTCACATTCTAGGGTCTTTGGTGTTCGGGTGTAACAACACTAAGGGATGTTTTTCCTGTTTTAGCTCATCTCCCAAAAACGCCTAACAACTAAAACAACAAAATAAAAAAAACTAACTACACCCGATTCAAGTAAAACCCTTGGAAAAGAACCGCGGTCAAAAGAAAAACTACGGGGGAGTTGCTACATTACCTAAAAAAACAAAAATAAAATCTTTTTGGTGTTTTCTTTAGATTAACTTCCCTCAATAAAACTGCCCAAGAGATCCGTCGTCAGGAAGAGTTCATATTTTTTATGGTCGACTTGGACCCTCAAGAACCCCGTCGAAAAGGGGTCCGTCGTCGGGCCAAGACGAATTAATAGTTATACTACTACTAAAAATCACAAAAAAGAACAAAAGAAACAATTAAGAATTAGTTCCTACGTATGTACATATACAAGGGAGCATTCCCCCAACCCACACTTAAGATGAAGACGTGTCCTCATGGCAATCAAAATAAACAAAGAGAGGTAAGGGGACTTCCCTGAAAGCTCAGTCCTGGTCGGAGACTGTCCTTGGGTCCAGGTGGCATCCACGACCCAGGGCACGCAGCCAGCCCATGATCTTCTTTTCAAATTTCCTCTGTTGGGCAGCTACTGCATCAACCCGCGTACCCAGGTCGGCGACCGAGGTGTGCAGCCCAGCCATGTCCTATTTCAGGTGGTCCATTCTCTGTCCTCGACTGGCCCTAGACGGGCCTGCAACCTCGGCAGCCTACTCCTGAGTGGGCTGCACCTCCTCCTCATCTTCTTGCTCATCCTCCTCATCAGAATCATTCTCCACCTCTTCATCATCAACTGCCATCGCTTCATTTCCAATAGTAACCCTGTCAGCTTTGAAGGCGTACGCCGTTGGCACTTTGCCATCCACCGCCAAGTTTCCTATACCCCAGCTGCAAGGCATAATCGAGTGACAAGAGATGGGAAAAAGAAGCCATATCTCTGAACTTCACTGCGGACGAACATCTCTTCATGCACGAGCTTGGCCACGTCAAAGTCGCGGCCCATCATGAAGCACCAAATCAAACACCCGTGAGGAATGTTCATCTACGAAGTGTTGTGGGATAGGAGTAAGCGGTTGTTGATCAGGTGGAGCCAACATTTTGCTTCAAAGGTGAGGGTTGAAGAGTGAAAATTCTGCCCGTACTTGTACCACTTTATATCTGCGCCCGAGACACAAATGGTTGGGAGGAACGTTTCCCACTGAGCCGGCCATATGCCTCATATTTGTCCTCGTACATATCCACGGGGCCTGGTAGCCGGTAAAATGTCCGAATGGCCTCGACAGAGGCGTTCACCTGCTTCTTCCTCACTGTTACCACATGATTCTTGTGCTCCGGGCAGTTTGCATAAAACTCTCTCCCTATCATTGCATTAGCCTCATCGGGCTCCTCAAAGAACACATCTTATCTCCTTCGCATCAACTCATTATACATCCTTTGGCAGTAACGTCGGAGTGAGTCCGTGTCTATGTCACGTTCAGGTATGGACGCCTTTGATTCCTTCGCAGCAAACTTGTCCTGGCCCTTAGCTGATACAAATTTGTTGCTATTGAAAGGCCTAGTGTTAGGTGCTCCTCTTGCTCGTCTGTCCGAGGAAGAACTTGTTTTTCTGCCGGAGGACGATCCGATACCTTGACACTTCCGAGAGGGTGCCATTGTACCTACAATAAGGACATTATTAGCGCAGCACCACGAGGTGACCCAAATGTGGTTACTCAGACTTCACCTTACAATTGGTCACAATAATTTCCCTTCAGTAGGTAATTTACACAAACACTTGGTGGGCAGTACCGGAGCCCCCAATTAATCAAGTTGAAACTCCAATCGCCACCACAATGTCCCAAACTTCACCCAACTAAATCAAGGCATACAACACCCCCAAATACCATCACCCACAAGTACTACACATACACTACCAATTAATTCTACTAAACAAGAAGAAAAACTACTACTTTCAACAATGGAAAAAGAAAAAAATTACAAAAATAGAAAAAAATTCGTAAAGAAAACACATAAATGTGTGTTAAAGGAGTGAGAAGTGGAGAATTGGGTTATGGTTGGATTGAGCAAGAGTCTTGGGGCGTGTGAGTAGTTGGGTATGGGTGGGGAGAGTATTCTTAGAAGAAGAAGAAGAAGAAGAAGGGATTTTGGAGATGTGGGTGTGGAAGATGTGGGAGAGGTGGGCTAGGTTTGGGTAATTAGAAAAAGTAAAGGTCAATAAACTAAAAATAATAATAATAATAATAAAAAGCTTACCTGGTCCGCGACGGGACTAGCGCGGTCAGTAGCGCGCCCATAGCGTGGCCGCGCTAGTGGAGACAGAACATATGGCCATATGCGCCGCCACTAGCGCTGTCACTAGCGCGCCTGTGCTAGTGGCATCGAGACAAGACAGAAAAGTAGCCCATTAGCGCAACCACTAGCGCGCTCAGTAGCGCGGTCGCGCTACCCCAGGTCTCAAAATGCTTCAATTTTTTTTCTGACTTTTTCCTTGGAGTGGCTTGAGTCTACCCTCGCCCGCGCACACCTGCATATGTTAGTACTTACAACAATTCAATTACTCATACCTTACACCATAAACATTACACGTTGGGTTGCCTCCCAACCAGCGCCTTCGTTAATGCCGTGGCACGACAATTACAACAAATCAATGTGTTGCCTCCCATGAAGTGCTTGATTTAACGTCGCGGCACGATGCAGAATGAGCGCATTTAAGGCTCGCTCGACCTCTTAGGTTCAGTGAGATGCATCACAGGCACTTCCTTGTTCTCGTTCATACCCACATACAGTTTCAATCTATGCCCATTAACTCTGAAGGTGTGGGAATCTTTTTCATAAGAAATCTCTACAGCACCTGAGGTAAACACTTCGACCACATGAAATGGTCCAGACCGTCGGGACTTGAGTTTACCCAGAAATAGTCTCAATCTTGAGTTATAGAGCAGCACCATATCTCCGGGTTTGAAGTTACGATCCACAATGTTCTTGTCGTGTACCCTCTTCATTCTTTCCTTGTACAGCCTCGTGCTTTCAAAGACAAGATACCAGAATTCATCTAGTGCATGTAGTTCGGTGACTCGACTTGTGCCTGTAGCGTCAAGATCCATATGTAACTATTTCAGTGCCCACCAAGCTTGATGTTCTAGTTCTACCGGCAGGTGACAGTCCTTCCCGACCACCAACTTGTACGGTGACATACCAATTGGCGTTTTGAATGCAGTTCTATAGGCCCAGAGTGCGTCATCCAGCTTTTTCGCCCAATCAATTCTTGTGGCGTTTACAGTTTTCATTAGTACACTCTTTATTTCTCGATTTGACACCTCAACCTGTCCACTTTTCTGAGGGTGATATGGGGTTGCCACCTTGTGGCGCACATCGTACTTTGCTAACAGCTTCTCTAAGGCACGATTGCAGAAATGGGTGCCTCCGTCACTGATGATGGCCCTTGGGGTCCTAAAGCGGGTGAATATATTCTTCTTCAAGAACCCCACCACCACTCGTGCATCATTGGTGGGGAGTGCTGCAGCTTCCACCCATTTGGACACATAGTCTACAGCAACAAGTATGTACTTATTGCCATAGGAGCTGACAAAGGGACCCATGAAGTCAATCCCCTATACATCAAACACCTCAACCTCTTGAATCGGGTTCATGGGCATCTCATGACGACGGGATATGTTCCCCGTTCTTTGACATTCATCACATCCCTTCACCCATTGGTGTGCATCCTTGAACACAGTTGGTCAGTAGAATCCGGCCTCTAGAACTTTAGCCGTTGTTATGACTCCTCCAAAATGTCCTCCATACACTGATGCGTGACATGCCTGCAAAATAGAAAATTTCTCTATCTCGGGGACGCACCTCCGGATCATATTGTCAACACAAATTCTAAACATGTACGGTTCATCCCAATAGTAATTGCGACAGTCACGATAAAACTTTTTCTTTTGAGCAGATGAGAGTTCATAGGGCTCTATGCCACTTGCCAGGTAATTTGCAATATCTGCATACCATGGCACTTCCTCCATGCTTGTGGAGAGTAGTTTCTCGTCTGGAAAGGTTTCCAGAATATCCTCTGCTTCCACTGCATTTTCAGCTCCTTCAAGTCATGACAGATGATCCGCGACTTGATTCTCCGTGCCCTTACGGTCACGGATCTCTAGATCGAATTCTTGCAGTAGCAGCACCCAACGAATCAGGCGTGGCTTGGATTCCTTCTTCTCAATCAAATACCTGAGGGTAGCACGGTCAGTATAATCAATCACCTTCGAGTCGATCAGGTATGATCTGAACTTATCGAAAGCAAACACCACTGCCATCATCTCTTTTTCGGTCACAGTGTAGTTTAGCTGAGCTCCACTCAATGTCATACTCGCGTAGTAAATTGGGTGCATTGTCTTTTCCTTCCGTTGTCCCAACACTGCTCCCACTGCGTAGTCACTGGCATCACACATGAGCTCGAATGGTTGCTCCCAGTCGGGGGCAACAATGATTGGTGCCATGACTAACCTCTTTTTCAGCTCCTCAAAAGCTACCATGCAATCATTATAAAACACAAAAGAGTTATATTTTTTGAGCAACTTACATAGGAGGTTGGATATTTTGGAGAAGTCTCTGATGAAACGCCGGTAAAACCCGACTTGCCCATGGAAGCTCCTTATTGCTTTAACCAATGTGGGAGGTGGGAGCTTTTCTATAACATCAACTTTATCACGATCCACCTCAATTCCTTTGCTTGACACCAAGTGCCCCAAGACTATCCCCTCTTGTACCATGAAATGGCAATTCTCCCAATTAAGCACAAGGTTCGTCTCAATACACCGCTTCAGCACTCGGGTCAGATTTGCTAGGCACTCATCAAATGAAATTCCCACCACTGAGAAGTCATCCATGAAAACCTCCATTATATCCTTGACCATGTCAGTGAATATGGCCATCATGCACCTTTGAAATGTGGCAGGTGCATTGCATAAGCCAAAGGGCATCCTTCTGAAGGCAAAAATCCCGTAGGGACATGTGAATAAGGTATTTTCTCTATCTTCCAGGGCAATGGAAATTTGGTCGTACCCCGAGTACCCATCCAGAAAACAAAAATGAGACCACTCTGCCAGTCTGTCGAGCATCTGATCGATGAAAGGAAGTGGGAAGTGATCTTTCCGGGTGGCTAGATTCAACTTTCTGTAGTCTATGCAAATTCTCCAGCCTGTGACGGTTCTTGTAGATATCAGCTCATTGTTGTCACTTTTTACAACCGTCATGCCACCCTTCTTAGGAAAAAATTTCACCGGGATAACCCGTGTCAGAGATGGGGAAAATGATTCCCGCATCCAACCACTTTATAATTTCCTTCTTTACCACTTCCTTCATGTTTGGGTTCAACCGCCTTTGGTGTTCCCTGGAAGGTTTGTGCCCCTCTTGCAGCAAGATTTTTTGCATATAGTATGTGGGGCTAATTCCCTTTTATGTCTGCCATGGTCCACCCAATGGCAGTCTTACACTCAGTGAGTACCTGTAAAAGCTGTTTTGCCTGCACATCTAACAAACTGGATGAGATAATAACAGGTAAAATAGAGTTGGGTCCTAGAAACGGTACCTGAGATGGGATGGCAATGGCTTCAATTCAAGCTTTGGTGGTTCTTCAACGACGGCTTGGCTGGCGTAGTCTCTATCTTTTCTAAGTGTAGGGGTTCGAATTCCAGTGACCTCGGCCACACGCATTTGCCCTCAAGAGCCAACACCCATTCTGCCAATTCCTCCCCATTTTCCGCATCCAAATTCATCAAACATGCAGCAAGGGGGTCCTCAATAGTCAAGGACTCATCATCTTCCTCCAGTATCACATCCACGGCATCAATAAGAGAACAATTGGCGAATTCACTTGGTCGCCTCATGGATTTCTGCACATTGAATGTGATTTCCTCTTTGTTCAATCTCATCTTGAGCTCCCCAGTTTCACAATCAATGAGGGCTCGCCCTGTGGCCAAGAATGGACTTCCCAAAATTTTGGGAATCTCCTCATCCACTATGCCGTCCAGTATCAAAAAATCTGCAGGGAATACAAACTTCCCTACCTGCACCAATACGTCATCAAGAATGCCTGACAGTCTCTTTACCGTCCTGTCTGCTAGCTGCAACAACATAAAGGTCGGTCTAGCTCTACCAATCCCCAACCTCTTGTAGATGGCCATGGGCATAATATTAATGTTGGCCCCTAAATCACAAAGTGACTTGGCAAAGGCAAAGTTACCAATGGTTCAGGGAATGGTGAAACTCCCTGGGTCAGACAGCTTTTCCGCAATTGGTCGGGTCACAACAACACTGCAAGCCTGAGTAAGAGTCACTATGGCCAAGTCTTGGAAGTCGAATTTTTGGGACATCAAGTCCTTCATCATTTTGGCATAACCAGGCATCTCCTTCAGAGCATCAATCAAAGGAATATTTACCTATGTTTGTTTCAACATATCCAAGAACTTTTTATACTGCTCATCTTTCTTGTACTTGGCCAGCCTCTGTGGGACTGATGCTGGAGGTCTATTCTTCCCGATGATTTGAGATTTTTCTTTGTCAGACCCTACCTCTATCACCGGTTCCTGGGCTGTCTCAGCTTCTTTCTCAGCCTCGACTTGCGTGTTGGGTTCTCCCTGGGTAGGCTGCACGGTCACCTCAGTAAGTTTTGTTAAATAATAAATCTCAATGGACACCGGTACCAGTGTCTCAACCTGTCTGCTTTCTCGAGCTCTTTCCTGCTCCAAGTCTAAGTCCCTGCCATTTCATAGACTCACCGCCATCAGCTGCTTTGAACCCAGATCTTTAGGATTTACCTGAGTGTCTGCAGGCAATGTCCCAAGAGGACGATTATTCAAAGACATCGAGATCTGGCCCATTTGCACTTCAAAATTTTTTATCGCTGACTCATGTACATCTACTCTCTCACTTATTTTTGCAGTTGACTTAATAACTTGCTGCATCATTGCTTCAAGTCTAGAAAACCCATATTCCTGTCTCCCACCATGTTGCTGCTGAGGGGGGTGATAAGCTTTTTGTCGATTCTGATTCTGATTATTGTACCTTTGTGGCCTTTGGTAAGGCGCCACATTACCATGAGGTCGCATGGCTCCTATGTTTCCACTGTTGTGCTGCTGCTGAACTGGCTTGTATGGTTGATTTTGTTGGCCCCAATTCTGTCCACTCTGTCGGTGGCCCCCATAATTCGACACATAGTTTATATTTTCAGGGTAGTGATGATGATCACATTTAGCATTCCACTGATTAAAAGTGGCTGACTAATGCAAGATGTGCATAAGCCCCCATTGGTTGTATCCACAATATGCCTCCACCTTGTTGGTGAGTATGCTCATTTGTGTTATCAAGGTGGCCATATTTTCAGCAAGATTGTTGGATGGATCTAAGGGCACTGAGTGAACTACTGGAGTAATGGGTGCATTCCTGGTTGTCCACCCCGAATTCTGCGCCATTTTATCAAGCAGGATCTGGCTTTCTCTCCATGTTTTGCTCAAGAATGCTCCACCAGCTGAAGCATCTACATTTTCCTTTACACTATCCGCCAGACCCATATAGAAACGCTTCCCCAACATCTGCTCTAGAATACCATGGTGCGGACAGATAACCAACATTCCTTTAAATCGTTCCCATGTTTCCTGCAATGTTTCCGTTGGCTTCTGTCTGAAGCTCAAGATTTCATCAATTTGTTGAGTTGTCTTGTTGGGTGGATAGAATTTGTTCACGAACTGCTTAACTAACTCCTCCCATGTGGTAATGGAATTAACGGGGAGCGAGTTTAGCCAAGTCTGGGCTGCTCCTGTCATTGAGAATGGAAACAACAACAGTTTTATTGCTTCCTGAGTGAGGTTTGGATGCCTCTGAGTTTTGCAAATCGACAGGAAATTCTTCAAATGTTGTTGGGGATCCTCATTGTATGACCCCGAAAATAATCCCTTGTTCTGCAGCAAGTGTAGCATATTGTTTGTAATCTGAAAGGACTCAGCCTGTATATGAGGGACTACTATCGCAGTGGCCAAATTCTCCGCCGTAGGTTGTGCCTAGTCATATAAAGAAGCCTCTGGCATAAGAGGTTCCACTATCTGCACAACTGGGTCTACCACATCGTCCCCATTGTTGTCCATGTTGTTTAGATCTGCCATGTCGGGTTCAAGTTGTTCAATTGATGGTTGTTGTTTGCTTTTCCGGTTGGCCCAGTTCAAGGCCTTGAAAACTTTCTCGGGATCTGATAAGGCTTCAAATACTTCACCATTTCTCGATGAGTTTCAAGGCATGCACCTGTACAACCAAGTTAGCAAACGTTAAAATTTCAATGTATAGATGAAAATTGAAGAAAATTGACTATACTTAAGAATTTTGTATTTCTTCCAACTGTAATTGATAACACCGTTAAGTCCCCGACAACGGCGCCAAAATTTGATCACGCCCAACTATGCCTTATAAAAAAGGAATAACCGAATGTTGCAAATATAATCTAAGTATTTCGCCCAGAGTCGAATCCCACAGGGAATTAACCTATCAATTATAGTTGTTAGACTCACTCGATTCTTCATACTCAACTTCCCAAAGATTATGAATATCAATTGTTGGTGTTTCTACTAACTAAAACTGAAGGAAATTAATTAAACTAGAATATAACTATTGTTGGGTTGTAAACAAATACGAGAAAGATCTAAGGTTATGGTATTCCCTATTAATAGAATCCCTTCTTGTATATTTCATATAATTTGGCCTAATTATCTACATCAATCATGAGCACTCTTGCTACCGTAAATATGTAACGACCCGACCGGTTGTTTTGAGCTCTAGTTCGTCGTTCGGAAGTTTGAGGCCGTGAACAGCTTCATTTTAGGTATTATGACTGGTAGGCGTGGTCGGAGTTGAATTTCAGGAAGTTCGGAGTCGAATTGGAAAGAAAGTTCTCATTTCGGAAGCCTTAAACTAGAAGAATTGACTAAGATTGGATTTTTTAGTAAATAAACTCAGAATCAGGATTTGAAGGTTCCAGCAGGTTCGTATGGTGATTTCATACTTAGGCGTACGTTCGGAATGGGTTTTGGATGACCCGGGAGCATTTCGGCGCATATTGTGGAAGTTAGTATTTTAGAAGAAATTACATAAGTCTAGGTTGAAGTGCATTTCAGTGTTATTGATGTCTGTTTGGGATTCAGAGTCTGGGAATAGCTCCGTATGATGATTCTGGTGTTAGGAGAGCGATCGGAAGTGAATTTAGACACCCGGATGTCATTTTGGAGTCATTTGGCTAAAGTTAGAAATTTGAAGGTTTTTAAGAAGTTCGGCCGGAAGTGGAAATTTTGATATCGGGGTCAGATTATGATTTCGAAAGTTGGAGCAGGTTCGTAGTGTTGAATGTGCCTTGTCTGCAAAATTTGGGGTCAATCAGACGTGATTTGATAGGTTTCGGCATCGAATGTAGAAGTTGAAAATTTCAAAGTTCATAAGGATTGAATTGAGCTGCGATCCATTATTTTGATATTATTTGATGTGATTTGAGGCCTAGAGCAGGTCCGCATTATGTTTTGGAACTTGTTGGTAAGTTTGGGTTGGGCCCCAGGGGCCTTGGGTGTTAACCGGACGAGCCTCGGACCAAGTTTGAACTTGGAGAGCATAAGTTGAAGATCCCATCTTCTAGTGTGATTGCACCTGCGGTTGGATGGCCGCAGGTGCGAGCTCGCAGATGCCGGGCATGAGTCGCAGAAGCGAAAAGGCATGGGCTGAACAGGCACTGCAGGCGCGAAGAATTGGCCGCAAGTGCGGAAAATTCATCGCAGGCGCGGACACCACAGGCGCGAAGGTTTTGCCGTAGGCGCGGACACCGCAGGCGCGAAGGTTTTGTCGCGGGCACGAAGATCGCTGGGCAGTGAGTGTTTAAAGCGGGGGTTTGAGCATTTTTGCTCATTTCTTCATTCTTGGGCGATTTTTGGAGCTTCTTGACAGGGATATTCACCTAGCAACTTGGAGGTAAGTCAATACCGCCTATTGCAAGTTAATTACTTGGATTATATCTAGATTTTAACATGGAAAATCATGAAAAAAATGCTGGAAAAGTTGGAAATTTTGAAGAAAAACCTAGAATTTGCATCCTTGGATTTTGACCACGTATTTGAGTAGGAAATTAGAGTAAATTGTATATTTGAGTTAGTAAGGCTATGGGTAATCATTATCTTCGAAAAGTTTCGGAATCCGGGCACGTGGGCCCGAGGGTAATTTTGTCAACTTTCTGAGTGGTGTTGGGGATTTATATAAATTAAATTTTTATAAGTATTAGAGTTTATTTTCATTGGTTAGCCTGTTATTAGGTTAGTTTTGGGGCGTTGTGCATCAATTTGAGTCGTCGGAGGGGGGCTTGGAGGCCGGTTATGAATCTTCGGAGCGAGGTAAGTCTCCTTTCTAACCTTATGAGGGGGAATTGTTCCATAGGTGAACTAATTAAATATGTGCTACTATTTGTGGGGGCCACGTACGCACGAAGTGACGAGGGTCCGTGCGTAGCTACTATTATGCTTATGTCCGGGTAGTCTAGGACCCAAAAGCCAGTTTTATTTGTCGTACTTGTAACTTTACTAATGAAATAAAAATGTTTTAACCTTATCGAACTTGCAAATTAATTTCGAGAAAAGATTTAAATATTATCCTTGTGACCATTAAAAAGAGAAACTGTCATTTTCTTGAGTAATTATTTTCCAGGTATAGTCGGGGTGGACTGTTTTCATGCGTATGCTTATGTGTGACCGCTTCGAAATTTATATTCCATGAGCGGGGTGATTTCTTCCACTATTCTCATGGGAACGGGTCGTACGCCACATCGGTTTAATAGATGCATCTATGGTTCGCACCGTTCGACCCTTCGACGGTGCACAATTTACATTTATGTTGGTTCGGGCCGTTCGACCCTTGACATTTCCTGCGCATGTTATTTACTGGACACCATCTGTTATTTGAACTGTTTTATTGTCTTAAGATATGAGTGGTTAACTGAGAAGACGGAACTGAGATTTATAATTTATGAAAGAAGTTGTCATTTCCTGCTGTCATATGTTATTCGATAGTAACATCCATGTTTGACATCACACTTGATTATATTAATTTGACCTCTAGTAAGTGTCAAAGTCGACCTCTCGTCACTACCTCTTCGAGGTTAGGCGGGATACTTACTGAGTACATGTTGTTTTCGTACTCATGCTACACTTGTTGTGCATTTTTATTTCACAGGTACATTCATAGCTAGTGGCCTTGCTTGACACAGTGATGTGGCTGACCTGGAGACTTAAACGAGCTGCACCATCCGAAAATGACACGTGGCCGGTAGAGTCTTCCTCAGATGTATTGTACTGTATTTAAATTCCTTGTCCCGTTTGTATTCTGGACAAGTATTGTAGTACATGTAAAATTCCTAGAAAATTTGCTCATGCACTTGTGACACCGGGTTCTAGGATAATTATGGGATTTATTCACTATTTAAATTTTTTAAGATATTATTGTTTACTCAGTGGAAGTTTGTTATTTATTATTTAAGAAAATGAAAAAGGAATGACTTCGAGAACTTTAAAAGAAAGATTTAATTTATTTATTAAGTTTTGGCTTGCCTAACAGTGGAGTCCGGCGCCATCACGGCCTTAATGGATTTTGGGTCGTGACAACGTGGTATCAGAGCACTAGGTTCCTTTAGATCTCACGATTCATGAGAAAGTCTAGTAGAGTCTTGCGGATCGGTACAGAGACGTCTGTACCTATCTTCGAGAGGCTACAGGGCTGTTAGGAGTACTTCCCTTCTTGATTCCTTTGAGGCTTATGCCTACGTTTCTTCCTACTCAATCTTACGCGTCGCGAAGCACTTGTTATAATTCAAGAATTCGAGAAATTGTAATGGTACTACAAATATGGTGTATGATGTTTTCCATACGTAGTTGGTTGGGGCTATTGTCGTGGCTTTGTGGAAGGATAATATGTTGTTTCAGCTCAGTAGCTATGTTTCTAAGAGATTTGAGGCTATGCTGAGGTTGTTATGATTAGTCATTCGGTATTGATGTGGTGGTAGAATGCTCGCCCATATGTCGGGGAAATGAATGACTTGATAGGAGTTCTACTCAGAGCGTGATTCCGAGATTTTAGTATTTTATTTCCAGCGGAGGAAAAACAATTAGATTACAAATGATCAAGTTCGGGTTGATAAAGTAATGAGACTGGGTGTTTTCAAGTGAGGTGGAATCTTCATCAGTGATGTGGTATCGTCGTCTTTGATCAAATAGAATGTGTTAAGTTTGTAGGTGCTATAGTTTCTTCGGATTCATTGGGTCAGAGTATTGTGAAGTAGTATTGAATAAGCGTCGGTCAGAGATCGTGGTGTGCAGTGGATCAGGATTAAATAGGTATTTCTAATGTAGGAGGATCGAGAAAGATGATCTTCGGAAAGGTTTAAGTTGTGGTGATATGCTGGTTTAAGTGCTACAGAGAATGATATTGATGTAAGGTTGCAGCTGGGCAGGGAAAGATGAGGAAGGACATGTGGGAAGTGTCAGGTAGCGGATAAATTTCTAGAAGGCCATGTGTAAAAAGCGGAAGTCGAGCAGTTGCTTAGAGGGGAAGTTCGACCAAAGTGGGAGAGTGGCAGCGTAGCATATGAGTTTGCGGTAAGATAGTTGCGCATCTTGAGGAGAATTTTAGTGGACAGTGGTTGGGTCCACAGGATTAATTGAAATATTGGTTATTGCGACGGGGGATGGAATGCAACATGAAGGAGTTAGGTGGTATGAAGAAGGATGCAATATAGCTTTGAATTGGAAGATATGGTCGCACATTTAGTAGATGTCCATAAGGAGTGAGTGGACTGGTGCAGTTGGTGAATGAGAACGGGCTTAGGATAGGGTATTAATGTCGTAGAGATTGTGCAGTACAACGTCGTTGGAAGGTGTCAATTGGTAATTTCCGCAGGAGGATTCCTGTGAGCAGGTTAGCGGTCGAGTGGTTGGCAATATTTCTGCGAGGAATTCTAGTGGCTATTCGGTGGGAGGCTGAATATGTGAGTGATGCTAGAGAATTAGAGTATTCATGGAATGCTGACAGGAGAATTTAGAAGAATTTGACGGGCTGGTTGAGCAAGATCATGCCAGCAATGAAGAAAGAATTTCGGTGGGGTCTAGAGTGGTGCAAGGAGCAGCTTCGGGCTAAGTGGGAGAGTCTCACGTCCTGCGATTGGGTTGCAGGATTATTTTCTCATGGGGTTGTGGATTGTCAGCGTATTGGCAAGTTATTGCAGCTAAGGGGAAAGGAGTAGAATAATAATTGAGCATGGGATTTGATAAAGGTGTGAAAGGGTTGGCCTTATTGAATCAGGTTGAGGCTTTGGAAATATTCAGGATTTATGCTTAGTACAAAGGTAATTTACAAGTGAATGTATTCAGTTGGGTGCTTTATCAAGATGGGTGTTTAGGTGCCAGTGAAGCCGTAGAGTTGATTATATTCGGGACCAAACTAGAGTGGGTGACTCTCAACAATGGTTCCAATGGATTCAAAGGTTAGAAGGAAGTGTCCAAGGATTTCAAGCCCACAGTATGGTTAAGAATCGAGTTTTTACAGCAGAATTATGGGAAAGAGAAAATGGTTGGAGTGTTCTACGTTATCTTCGGCGTGTAGAGTATCATTGGGGTTCGTAAAAAGGATAAAATGACTTTGGGTTCATGGAAGGGTTATCGTAATGGGTATACCGGTCAACGATGTGAAAATGCATGCAAGGAGGGCATGAAACGGTTCATGGGTCTGGAAATGAAATGGTCCCGTGGAACGGAGTCACTCAAGGTGAGTGTGAATTGAGTTGCTATGTGTTGATTGGGTTTATCATTATTCCTGTGGTGAGTGCGAATTGAATTGAGGTACGAGATGGGTCGTGTTATATGAGCTTATGGAAAGTTTAATTGAATCTCACTGCGGTATCGTGGCGGTGTTAGCGTATGGACATTGTGAGTTATTGTTCATCTTGATCTATGGCTTGAGCCAAGTGGGGGAGTCTGCTGTTGATAAGTCGATTGCGCGGCTAAGTGTCGTATCAGTTTCAGTTTGAGGTATACGGGGGAATCAGTTATGTCCTGCAGAGGTGGAGTTTGAGGATTTGCATGTTTTGTGATTATGAGAATTCACTCGTGTGTTGTGATGGTTCTCTTTAATTGAGTTGTTTAAAAGGTATTTATGTGATGAAGTGTTCACCCTATTAGTGGTTCAGAAGTTATGATGGAATTCTTGCGCTATCTCATATGGGCATGTTAGGTGCGGTAAGCACTATGTAACTGGAAGTAAGGATCGAGGTTGAGGTTCGGTGTTGACAAGGATGTCATGAGCTCAAATGAGCAAGAAAAAGGGATTTGAATGTTTAGAGTAAGCTGGTGTTGTCTTTAGTGTCACCAGATATCGGTGTTTGGTGAAAGAGACTTTGCATCCTAGTTGTGGGTTCTTGATTTGTTTTACAGCGTTAGTGTGGCCAGTGGTGGATGTGCAGACTTGCTACCTTGTGTGGAAGGTCGTGGGAGCGTGACCACGGGATGATCGTATCAGTGTGACATGTAGTCACTTAATGGATTGAAGATTTGGACTGAGTATAAAGAAGTGTAATGTTGCTTATTTGAGAATTTATGCATGGAAGGCGTTCGGTTCATTTGGTTGTGGATTATGGGGTGTTTGTCTCGACTTTGATGGTTGTTCTTGCGAATTATGTGGACCCAGGAAAAGCTATTAGCCTAGTTCGGTGCGAGCAAGGTAGACTCAATGTTTGTGGATGGATTTAAATATGATTATGGGCTCCGTATGAGTCAGGCGTGTTCATTTCGGTAGAGCGCTTTTAATGGAAAGGTATTAAAACAGCAGATGTTGTTCCGTCTTCGTTCATCTCATGTAATATTCTGTTGTGCCGTGTGAGTTGGGAAACAGCTTGATAGTTTCTTATGTGTTGAGATTCCGCGTAGTGATGATGTTATGGGAGCAGGATAGCTCTTGAGATTCAGAGTATATATATCGCACCTCAGTTGTGCTTGAGTTTTGTAGCGTATGGCTCTATCAGTCTCCCCAGGATAGTATTATGCACTTACCGTGCTTGTGACCGATATTTGATTTTTGTGGTAATGAGCAATTTAGCTCGGTGTGCTCCTTACGTGAATTTTATGGGTGGATCAGGTGGCACGCTGCCACGATTATGTTATTTGGATCAGGTTGCGCGCCGCAACAGTGTGATGTTGAGTAAAGTCCCCTATATTTATTTTTCTTGTGTTTTACTTTCTATTTTCTGAGGAAAGTTCATATTAGTTGCGAGAGTCAAGTAGTCCCTCTTTGGGTCATTTCCTTATGTATCGTGTTCGAGTTGTTGCCTATTGGCACGTTGTGGTATCATGTGAGACTGTTGGTCGTGTTTGGGGTGATTTGTTGTCTGATCAGTTCATACTGGATGAGACGAGATTATTGGACCAGAGATCAATGCGGTAAGATTTTATGAAGTATATTAATGGACAAATACCATCATTCGGTTCATAATGAGGTGATGATTCTAGTCAAGAGGAGATATTCAATGATTTGTTAACTCTGCAGTTGGTTATGAATTTCTACACATCTCCTCTGTTGTGGTGGTATCGTAAGCGTTATAGCAGGACCTATATGTATGTCATGAGGTGCATCGGGAGCATCAGATTCGTGAAATTTTGGCTATTAAGGTTCAGGGAATGTCATGGTGGTTAGATGATGAATTATGCGGTGCATGGTGCTAATTCAGCAAAGGTATGTAGTCATGTTCTGGTACATCGTGTGGTAGTTGATACGGTTTTCATATATTGGAAACAGGCCTGGCAGAGGGTTTCAGATAATGAAGACCTGGTTCTAAGGCCCATTGCCTAAATGAAAGAGGATATCTTCGGATTTGACCGAGCCAATGTACTCAACTCGGTTATGGTAGCACGGGCAGGTGCACGAGCTGTTGAACAGTGATTTCAGACAACTCCGGAGCAGTTCTTAGCACGTTCGAGGACGAACGTATATTTAAGTGGGAGAGAATGTAACAACCCGACCGGTCGTTTTGAGCTCTAGCTCGTCGTTCGGAAGTTTGAGGCCGTGAGCAGCTTCATTTGAGGTATTATGACTCGTAGGCGTGGTCGGAGTTTAATTTCAGGAAGTCCAGAGTCGAATTGGAAAGAAAGTTCTCATTTCGGAAGCCTTAAGCTGGAAGAATTAACTAAGATTGGATTTTTGACTAAACGACCTCAGAATCAGGATTTGGAACGTTCCAGCAGGTTCGTATGATGATTTCGGACTTAGGCGTACGTTCGGAATGGGTTTTGGATGACCCGGGAGCGCTTCAACGCATATTGTGGAAGTTAGTATTTTAGAAGAAATTTGATAAGTCTGGGTTGAAGTGCATTTCAGTGTTATTTATGTTCGTTTGGGATTCCGAGTCTGGAAATAGCTCCATATGGTGATTCTGGTGTTAGGAGCGCGATCGGAAGTGAATTCAGAGGTCCGTAGGTCATTTTGGAGTCATTCGGCTAAACTTAGAAATTTGAAGGTTCTTAAGAAGTTCGACCGGAAGTGGAAATTTTGATATCGAGGTCGGATTCTGATTTCGAAAGTTGGGGCAGGTCCGTAATGTTGAATTTGACTTGCGTGCAAAATTTGGGGTCAATCGGACGTGATTTGATAGGTTTCGACATCGAATGTAGAAGTTGGAAATTTCAAAGTTGATAAGGATTGAATTGAGTTGCGATCCATTGTTTCGATGTTATTTGATGTGATTTGAGGCCTCGAGCAGGTCCGCATTATGTTTTGGCGCTTGTTGGTATATTCGGGTTGGGCCCTGGGTGTTAACCGAACGAGCCTCGGACCAAGTTTGAACTTGGAGAGCATAAGCTGAAGCTCTCAGCTTCTGGTGTGATCGCACCTGCGCTTGGATGGCCGCAGATGCGAGCTCGCGGATGCGGGGCATGAGTCGCAGAAGCGAAAAGACATGGGCTGGCCAGGCACCAGGGGCGCGAAGAATTGGCCGCGGGTTCGAAGACCGGAGGTGCGGAAAATCCATCGCAGGCGCGGACACCGCAGGCGCGAAGGATTTTCCACGGGCGCGAAGATCGCTGGGCAGTGAGTGTTTAAAGCGGGGGTTTGAGAATTTTTGCTCATTTCGTCATTCTTGGGCGATTTTTGGAGCTTCTTGAGAGGGATATTCACCTAGAAACTTGGAGGTAAGTCAATACCACCTATTGCAAGTTAATTACTTGGATTATATCTAGATTTTAACATGGAAAAATCATGAAAAAAATGGTGGAAAAGTTGGAAATTTTGAAGAAAACCTAGAATTTGCATCCTTGGATTTTGACCACGTATTTGAGTAGGAAATTAGAGTAAATTGTATATTTGAGTTAGTAAGGCTATGGGTAATCATTATCTTCGAAAAGTTCAGAATCCGGGCACGTGGGCCAGAGAGTAATTTTGTCAACTTTTCGAGCGGAGTTGGGGATTTATATAAATTAAATTTTTATAAGTATTAGATTTTATTTTCATTGGTTTGCCTATTATTAGGATAGTTTTGGGGCGTTGTGCATCAATTTGAGTCGTCGGAGGGGGGCTTGGAGGCCGGTTATGAATCTTCGGAGTGAGGTAGGTCTCCTTTCTAACCTTGTGAGGGGGAATTGTTCCCATAGGTGAACTAATTAAATATGTGCTACTATTTGTGGGGGCTACGTACGCACGAAGTGACGAGGGTCCGTGGGTAGCTACATTATGCTTATGTCCGGATAGTCTAGGACCCAAAAACATATTTTAGTTGCCGTACTTGTAACTTTACTAATGAAATAAAAATGTTTTAACCTTATCGAACTTGCAAATGAATTTCGAGAAAAGATTTAAATACTATCCTTGTGATCATTAAAAAGAGAAATTGTCATTTTCTTGAGTAATTGTTTTCCCGGTATAGTCGGGGTGGACTGTTTGCATGCGTATGCTTATGTGTGACCACTTCTCAATTTATATTCCGCGAACGGGGTAATTTCTTCCACTACTCTCATGGGAGCGAGCCATACACCACGGCGGGTTAATAGATGCATATATGGTTCGGGCCGTTCGACCCTCGGAATTTCCTGTGCATGTTATTTACTGGACACCATCTGTGATTTGAACTGTTTTATTGTCTTAAGATATGAGTGGTTAACTGAGAAGACGGAACTGAGATTTATAATTTATGAAAGAAGTTGTCATTTCCTGTTGTTATATGTTATTCGATAGTAACATCCATGTTTGACATCACACTTGATTATATTAATTTGACCTCTAATAAGTGTCAAAGTCGACCTCTCGTCACTACCTCTTCGAGGTTAGGCGGGATACTTACTGAGTACACGTTGTTTTCGTACTCATGTTACACTTGTTGTGCATTTTTATTGCACAGGTACATTCATAGCTAGTGGCCCTGCTTGACACAGTGATGTGGCTGACCTGGAGACTTAGACGAGCTGCACCATCCGGAGACGACCCGTGACCGGCAGAGTCTTCCTCAGATGTATTGTACTGTATTTAAATTCCTTGTCCCGTTTGTATTCCGGACAAGTATTGTAGTACATGTATAATTCCTAGAAAACTTGCTCATGCACTTGTGACACTGGGTTCTGGGATAATTATGGTATTTATTCACTATTTAAATTTGTTAAGATATTATTGTTTACTCAGTGGAAGTTCGCTATTTATTATTTAAGAAAATGAAAAAGGAGTGACTTCAAGAACTTTAAAATAAACATTTAATTTATTTATTAAGTGTTGGCTTGACTAACAGTGGGGTCCGACGCCATCACGGCCTTAACGGATTTTGGGTCGTGACAAAATCTCTCCCGAGTAATTACGACAATTTACTAGACGCACTCTCCCGAGTTACGCTAGCTATATTTTAGTATAGCTCACTTTAGATTGCACCCAAGGTATCGTTATCCCTAATAAAATATTTAAACCCTCGGTTATGGATCCCTCTTATACTTAGGAGTGATTTTGTTCAACAACTACCTGAATATGCACTCTCTCCCGAGTAGATACACACTAAATAGGCACAGCTAATTGAGGGCCCTTCAATCAACTACAACAAGAACTTAGTTGAACAAATAGAGATTAAAACCAAGCAAACTATATTAATATAACAAGATATTCATCCTCAACAGGTTCCACCAAAACCTTAGACTAAATAAGTTAGCTACTCATAATTATGCTAAAAACAACAATAGAAGAATCATCAATAATGGTAGAAACACAAGGAAGAACGATGAGATTTGATGCCCAATTGTCCTCCTTGCCTCTTGCCTTTTGCTTTTCTTGACAAGACTTTAAACCCTGATAATCCTCTCTTTTGGGCGAGTTGAACCTTATATAAGTTAAGTGGAATTGTCCCAAGCTTTCAATTTTACCCCTAAAAAATAACGTGTGCAAACTGGACTAGCGCGGTCGCGCTAATGACCGCGCTAGTGGCTAAGTGTACTGTCTCAGATCACTGGGCTAGCGCAGTCGTGCTACTGGGCGTGCTAAGGCCGCGCTAATGGGTTCATTCTGCCTCAAACACCTGGGACTAGCGCGGCCACGCTAGTAGACTAGTAGTCTGCCTTAGCGATTTAGGTCCTCATAAGCACACTTTGCTCCTGTGAAACATAAAATCCACAATTAGAGTCATTTTAATATCATTTAACATTCCTAAGACAGTGAAGCGTAATGAAGTTGGAGTATAAATAGACGCTAAACTACGTGAGTCTAGCCTATTATCACTTACGCTCTGGACACGCCCAACACTCAGCGTACTAGGCTCGCCTAATAGAACTTTATTCAATTGTGTGTAACTAACCTTGTAAATCCTCATATTTTCTTAATAAATCGTTGACTATTCAAAATTACTTTTATCTTGATTATAAATCATTAAATTGAGAGTATAAAAAATTATTTTACGTTATCCACAAAGACTGCTATGATAGTAAATTTTAAATAAATCTTTCATTTAAAAAGTATTTATTTATTAACTTTTGTTATGTCTTTATTATATAATAGTCCATAATATTTTTTATAATTATTTTCCTAAATATTATTTTTTCCATGTTTACGAGATACAATTCTTATTAATTTAATAGCTCGGTATTAGCTAGTAAGTATTTACAAATAATTAGTTATCATGGTATAGTATGGTGAATTATGTGTCACTTTATTAACTTGTTGAAACTTAAAAATAAATGATGCTAGAGAATCATACTTAAGTTTTGAATTATGTTTTTATATAAATTCTCTTTCACTTAGAAAGCATATTAAATAAAACAAGTATTTTAAAAAATATTAAATTATAATATCGAAATTCTTTCAACATTCATTAATCCTTAAGAGATACATACAAGATTTCACTTCGAATAAATTACTTTTGATGTTTGAGTTGTAACGACGTTGCAACTAATTTAGATATTATGATATATGTCATACTTTTTGTATTATTTATAGTTGAATTATAATTTTCAAATATTGTAAATAGATTATTTTTTATAATTTTGTGTTTTTAATGTAATTTTTATAATTATTTTTTATTTTATACTTTCTTAAAATTAGTAAAATTTAAAGATCTATGGGGCTTACGCCCCATTTTTTAGGACTTATGCCTCGCCTGAAGTATCACGCCTCGCCTTTTAAGACATTATTTCGGAGCAACAAGGTCAAATTAATAAAAATTATGCAAAATCAAATATAGATTATTAAAAAAAGTTAAATAAATTTTATATATTCAAAGTTATATTAAATAAATACTATAAGTAACAATAATTAATAACTCAAAATATTGTAAAACTATTTGGAAAAAATATGATCAAACAAAAGCTTGTTTGACTCTGGTGAAACAGATGGCTACTGCATTTGACTATGAAAATTATCAGAAGGCCAATTTCTCGTATATCTTGGAGTCCACACAAAGTAATTATCCAAAAAATTACAATCTTAGCAATTTTTTGGTTTTCCTTTCATTGTACTTGATTTCTGGAGTCTTTTTCACCATTTTTCTTAAACATAAGCATAAGGCAAATCTATTCTGAGTTTTAAGACTCACCGGAAAAAAAAACGATATACTGTAAAATTGTTAAGTGAATAATGTTAAAATAATCTATGGCTAGGTTTAAAAACAAAATTAAATGCTCAATTTATCTGGCTTAATTTTGATCATATATCAGATATAATATTTTCTAATTTTTTAAAATAGATATATATTTGTATATTTTTTAATGTACAGACATTTTAGCCGTAACATATGAGGCCAATCTGAACTTCTTGCTCACACCTCATTCACTATATGCTTTTAAGTTCGCCGCGTGGTTGCTTCTCCGTAGACATTAGTTTCTCTCTTGCTTTCTCTTTTTGTGCAGACATTAATTTCTATCTTGCTTTCTCTTGCCTGTTAATATTATTATGGCTAAAACAAATAGCAGTGAAACGTAATGATGGCAGGTACGTCTTAATCAGTGTCCAAAAATAATTTATATGCTATTTAACCATAAAAACTACATTTTCTTAGTTAAATAAATGATATGTTGACATCTCATTTTCAACAAATTAACTAGTTTTGTTAGACATTCATAAATTCCAATGTCCAATTATTCCATTATCAAACTTGTTTATTTATAATAAGCTTGTAAAACCATCTCAACATTAGATTTCGAAAAAAAAGAAACCACAAAGTATTTTTTTTCTCTTACTTTTTTTATATGTAATGTTGAATCATAACTTAGAAAAAATTTAGAACATATTTACTAAACTCTACATAGGTAGTTTCAAAGGAAACATATAAACTGCGTGAGTAATTAACATTAATAAAATTTCAAGCTAAGTTGTAGATAAATACATTATTATGCAAATTTATTCCTATGCTCTCATTTGATTAAAAAAGTGTAGTTGTATGATCGTCGGTTCACAAACAGGTTATATAGAGATTATTCTATTAAAATTATAATACATAAATTAAATAATAACGAGATTATTTAACGCATATAATTTATTTGTAGATATTTGATTTCATTGCGCTAAAAAAGAAATATGATTCGAATTTTTACCTTAAGACTTTAAAAAAGAACTTTGGACAGGGTAATATGTCATTTTTTAATATTTTGTTGTGATTAGTAATATCGAAATTAAATATTTAACTAAGCCAATTGCTGCCACAGTATCTAAAATATGTAAAATAGGGTTTATAGTACACTAATCTAATTTTCAAGGTCACTTTAGTGCCTTTGCACATGCAAAAGCCTAATTAAAAGGGGCAAAAGAAATGAAGGCGAAGGTATTAACCGAAGAGAGGGAAAAGAGATATTCATATTTGGCTTCTTCTCAACCTACTGGTTGTTGCTCGATTAGATATTTCTATTTCTTATTTGTAGACATAGATAGCGACATATAGCTATCCCAAAGGTAGCGAAAGGAACATAAAGGAGACACATAGGATCTTAATTTTTTACTGAATTTTTTAGTTTAGACATTGCAATTGCAGTCTCTTGAAAACAATACTACTTTCTCCGGTAATGTGAGCGGCTGAGCTCCATTTGTATATTCCAGTTTAATTTGTGGGCTAAGTAGCTAATAATTTTTACCATTTTCCAGCGCTAGAATTTCTATTATCAAAATATTCAAAGGACAAAGGAAGTGTATTTTAAACATGAAAAAGACTATTTAAGAGATTAACTTTAGGATCTTTGGAGATGGACTCTTAATATTTTTGTACATTTTTAATAAAAAATTTAAACAAATACGAGTATAAGTCAAAGCTATTGAATTCGGACTATGACCATTCAAACATATTGTTATTGGGCCCATGCGTAGCATGGTTATTTGTTACTAGTTTTACTGGTAACTGATGAATATTTGCGACGTGGAGGATTTATGTGCCACATTAACGGAATTTTGTGGGGCCCAACTATTGGTCTTGCAAGAAAAAGGAAAAATATTACTCAATTATTTTAAAATTATCGAGATCGCGACTATGGTCGGCGTCCTATGTTTTCATCTCTTTTTCCCCCAACACCTATATTAATACTTTGATAAAAACAATTTTGAGATTAACAGAAAAATCTAAATATAAATAATAGAAAATAAATGAATGTAAACTCCGCAATTTCATAATCAATACCACACTTTCCTTTAACTCCATTTTCATCTTTAGGTTAATTCTACCCTCATTATCTTGTTTTATTCAATATAACAGTTGCATGTAATAACACTTTTGATAATTCATTAGTTGTATGTTTGGATAAGTAACACTTTAACAACACCTTTGCTACTCTGTTAATCTTACTCTTTATATTGATTTGATCTTTTAAATACCTTGATAAATATAATTTTGAGATTTTAATCGAAAAACCTTCATATATATTTAATATTGATAGGTTTATAGTATATTAACTTTATGTTTTGATGATCTAACAAACTTATTGTCAAGCACCAGATAAGGAACCTGATACACACTTGGTACACATCTCAAACATCTGACTCAAGCTAATGAGAGTTGCTATGACTTCAGAAGGATCAACACAGGGAACCGATCCCCTTGGGTTTCCCTGGCAACAGTACGAAGTCAACTCTCCACAGTTGGAAAGCGACTTCCTGCACTGTACACGCAAACAGTACAACATAGTGGAGCAGTCACTTCCATTGGGAAGGCCCTTATACCAACTAAGTGATGTCATCCAAGTTGTATTAACATTAACATTACAATAAAACATCACTTGAACACTTGAGAATTAACTCAAGCGCATTTGATAATCAAGCATTCAATTCTCAAGTGCATCAAGAGCAAAGTACAACACTGCTACGGACCAGTTCCTACAACAAGTCTTTGTATATCCTTAGTAGGGTTGTAACTTTGTAATTGTTCTTCATTGAAACTCCTACTCTGCTTATCTAGAAGCATCAATTAGGAAACATTTGTAAACCATAAACTTTAGTGTTTGTGCGTGACTAGAGTTAGTCAAATGTTGAAGTTTTTGTAATAGGTGTATTGCAAAGTGGCTTGTAATAGGTGTATTACAAGTTAGTGAGGGATTAAGAGTTTAATTCTTAGGTTGCATACGTTGTAATCGAAAAGATTTCTCATAGTAAAGTTGAAATCCTACCAGTGTAGGTCGTGCTTTTTTTATCCCATTAAGCAGGGGTTTTTCCACGTAAAAGATCCATGTGCCATTTACTTGCTGTTTTGCGAGATTAATCTGTGGAAACTTATATAGAACTTGGTCTCTATATAGTTTCGTGGACTCATATATTTTATTAATTGGTATCAGAGCAGGTTCTTTCTATCAGGTTAACACCTAGAAAGGATCCTCATGGCTGCTCCACCAAATTTCGAAGAAGGTCAGTCCACTTACCGGCCACCTAGGTTCAATGGCCAATATTATGGGTGGTGGAAGACAAGGATGCATGACTTTATCATGGCTGGAGACTCCAAGATGTGAGATGGCATATGTGATGGTCCCTTTATCCCTATAAAGAATGTCGGAGATCCAGCTGTGACAGTTCATAAGATGAGGAAGGAGTTCAACGATCCTGACAGGAAAGCTATTGACAAAAATTTTCGTGCTAAGAAAATTTTGGTGTGTGGAATAGGTCATGATGAATACAACAGGAAATCAGCTTGTCAATCTGCAAAAGAAATATAGGAAGCTCTACAAACAACGCACGAGGGAACTACTCAAGTAACGCAATCCAAGATTGACATGCTCACCACTGAGTATGAACTCTTCAGAATGAAGGATTATGAATCCATTCAAGATATGCACACTCAGTTCACTTCCATCATAAATGAGCTACACTCTCTTGGTGAAATCATTCCAAGTAACAAGCAGAAAGATTCCTAGTGTGTTGCCCAGCTATTGAGAGAGTAAAGTGAATGTTATTACTGAAGCAAAGGATCTGCAGGGTGACTATAGATGAGCTGGTTGGGAATCTGAAGACCTATGAAATGAAGAAGAAGAAGGACAGTGAAAGAAAATAACCAAATAAGGAAAAGAACCTGGTACTCAAAGCAGAAAGAAATGACTCAAGTGGTGAGGATAGTGACATGGCATATTTGACTAGAAGATTTCAGAAAATGGTTCAAAGGAATGGAGGTATACTAAAGAGGGGCAATTCTAGCAAGCCAAAGAATTATGACCTCTGTCATAAGTGTGGGAAGCCAGGACATTTCATCAAGGATTGCCCTCTCCTGAAGGAAGAACATTTCAAACACAACTCTGACAAAGCAGCCAAGAGGAACCCGATTCCTGATAAACGATTGAAAAGAAAGAACGCCACTGACAATGTTGTGAAGCAATCCCTTGCAGCATAGGGAGACTTCTACAGTGAGTCTGAAGAAGAAAATGATGCAGGTGACAGTTCAATAATGGCAGTTGAAAGTGAAGCAACTGAGTATGATTCCATATTCGCCTTGATGGCTCAATCAGATAATGATGAAGATGATGACAATGATGAGGTAAATTTTCGGGATGTTCAGAGAAATATGAAGTCCTACTCTCCTAAAAAACTCATGTCATTAGCCAATGTGTTAATTGATGATTATCGTAGTCTTGTAAATGATAAAGATGTTTTAACTATGGAATTAGGAGATGTTGAGCAAACTAGAGATGACTTGGTAGTTTGTGTTGTTGACTTGAAGGAAACAATAGATAATTTGAAAAATGAAAAGGAGGTTCTAGCTGAAAAAATCACTAGCTTAGAACACGAAAGAGATGATCTAATGGTGGTAGTGGTTGATTTAAATGAAACCATTGAGAATGTTGGTAAAGAAAAAGAAGCTTTAATTGAGAAAGTGGATGTTATTGAGGAAGAAAGAGATGATCTTTTAGTAGTGATAGTAAACCTAAAGAAAACAATTGAGGAACTTAAAATTCAAAGTAGGCCTGGAAATCCTGAAAAAGGAAAAGAAGTTGCGAGTGAGGCACACATTAAGCTTGTGAATGAGTTGAATATGGTAAAAACTAGCTTATGTGCTGAACTTGAGAAAAATAGACAGCTTCGGACAGATTAGAAAGAGTAAAAACTAGTCTTGAAAAGTCTCTTAAGTGGACCTGGTCCTCTTATGCTATTACTGCCATGTATGTTAACAATGGTGGAAGCAGGCAGGGAATAGGGTTTCAAAGGGATAAAACTCCCTACAACCCTCATAGCAAGTATGTCACTGTACCCAAAAATTTTCTATGTACCCACTGCGGTAACAATGGGCATTTTAAAGAAAAGTGCATGGCTAGGATTCAGTCTCTTCAGAAAAACAAGGTCTTTGCTGAAAAAGTGACTACTGATAGAGGACCTGGTGCCACTCATAAAAAACGTATATTACCTGCATGGACTAAGAGAACACTCATTCATCCCTTTCCTTATTACAAGGGACCCAAACTTGTTTGGGTTCCTAAATCTAACCTTTGATCTCCTTGTGCAGGGAATAGTGAAAAAAACAGTCAATAGTGGATGTTATGACTGGGAATACCATGGGCTTTCTTTCACTAAAAAGCCTGCAAAGAGGGAGTGTATCCTTTGAAAATGAGAAAAAGGGGTATATTCTTGGTGATGGAAGAATTTGAAAATCACTCACTCACTCAATTGAGAACGTGTACTATGTCAATGGTCTCAAGTACAATCTCTTAAGTGTTTCTCAAATATGTGATAAAGCAAACAAGGTAGAGTTCTTGTCCGAGATATGCACAGTTACAAATCTTGTAACTGGTGAAGTGGTACTTGTGGCCAAAAGATACAAGAATATATATGTTGCTGATTTTGAGTCCTTACAAAGTGGTGATCTGAGCTGCTTGAAAGCAGTTGATGACGATGCTGAACTGTGGCACAGAAGGCTGGGCATGCAAGCTTCTTTCTACTGAATAAGTTGGTCCAGAAGGACCTGGTTCGTGGTCTGCCCAAGTCAAAGTTCAAGGAGCACAAAGTATGTGATGCCTGCGCTAGAGGAAAGCATGTAAAATCTTCATTCAATCCCAAGAAGGATGTCAACACCTCAAAACCACTTGGTCTTGTTCATATGGATCTATGTGGCCCTATGAGAGTGCCAAGCAGGGGAGGAAAAAGATACATCTTTGTAATAGTAGATGACTATTTCAGATTCACTTGGACTCTGTTCCTCATATCCAACAATGAAACCTTTGAGGTTTTTGTGGCCTTTGTGAAGGAGATTCAAGTAAAGATGGAATCAAAAGTAGCATGCATTAGATTAGATCATGGAAAAGAATTTGACAATGCAAAGTTTGATGAATTCTGCAACGAAAACGGCATCACACACAACTTCTCAGCCCCAAGAACTCCACATCAAAATGGAGTTGTGGAAAGGAAGAACTGAACTCTTGAAGATATGGCATGAACAATGCTGATCGATACTGGGATTGCTAAAAAATTCTGGGCAGAAGCCATCAACACTGCTTACTACTTGGTGAATAGGTGCATGATCAGGTCTCTCTTGAACTAAACTCCTCACGAGTTGTTGAATGTAAGGAAGCCCAAGCTAACTCACTTGAGAACCTTTGGGTGCAAATGTTATGTCCTCAACAATGGAAATGATCAACTTGGAAAATTTGATTCCAAGAGTGATGAAGGAATTTTTCTGGGGCATTCTTCTCAAAGTAAAGCCTACAAGGTATATGATCATGCTCAACTATGTCTTATAAAAAGACTAAGCGGGCATTGAAAATATAATCTGAGTGTTTTGCCCAGAGTCGAATCCCACAGGGAATTAACCTATCAATTATAGTTGTTAGACTCACTTGATTCTTCGTAATCAACTTCCCAAAGGTTGAAAATAACAATTTGTTTTTTACTCACTAAACTGAATGAAATTAAGTAAACTAAAAGATAACTAATACTGATTTGTAAACAGATGCGAGAAGGATCTAAGGTTATAGTTTCCCCCGCTGATGAAATCCCATCTTGTATATTTCCTATTGTTTGGACTAATTATCTCTATCAATCATGAACACTTTTGCTACCGTAAATCTCTCCCGAGCATTTACGATAATTTGCTGGATGCACTCTCCCGAGCTACGCTAGCTAGCTTTTATTATAGATCACTTTAGATTGCACCCAAGGTATCGTTATCCCTAATCCAACCTTTAAACCCTCGGTTATGGATCCCTATTATACTTTGGGAGTGGTGTTGTTCAACGACTACCTAAATATGCACTCTCTCCTGAGAAGATACATACTAAATAGGCACAGCTAATTGAGGGCCCTTCAATCAACTACAATAAGAACTTAGTTGAACAAATAGAGATTGAAACCAAGCAAACTATATTAATATAACAAGATGTTCATCCTCAACGGATTCCACCAAAACCTTAGACTAAATAGATTAGCTACTCATAATTGTACTGAAAATAACAAAAGAAGAATTCATCAACAATAACAAAAATACAAGGAAGAGAGATGAGAATTGATGCCCAATTGCCCTCCTTGCCTCTTGTCTTTTCTTTTCTTGAACAAGACTCTAAACCTGATTAATTCTCTCTTTTGGGCGAGTTGAACCTTATATAGGTTAAGTGGAATTGTCCCGAGCTTCCAAGTTTACCCTTAAAAATTAACGTGTTCTCCTGGACTAGCGCGCTAATGGCTATACATTATGCCTGGGATTGCTGGACTAGCGCGGTCGCGCTAAGACCGCGCTAGTGGACTTATAATCTGTCCCAACAGTTTTTCTTCCTTCTTTTCACACGTTAAATACTCCAAGGGCCTTTCTCCTTCAATTTGGCTCCAAACACCATCCTAGGTCCTCATAAGCGTATTTAGCTCCTGCGAAACATAAAATCAACAATTAGAGCCATTTTATCATCAATTCACACTCCTAAGACAGTGAAGCATCATTAAGTTGGAGTACAAATATATACTAAACTACGTGAATTTAGCCTATTATCAACACCCACACTTAAATCATTGCTAGTCCTCGAGCAATCTTCTATACTCTACAAAGGCCCTTTCATCAAGCATTTCCCTAATATATCACACCACAAACATATTACAGGAGTTATACCTAGAAATGTAACATCCATGCCTCAAGGGTCGACTCTCACATGCCATGCAATATTCCTACTTTCTCAAAGTACTCTACACAGAGGTCAAGACTTACCTTTCCGTCATGAATCAAGTGCCCTCACATCACCCACACGAGAGTAGTTCCATAAGAATGAAATTATGAACATGTAGGAACTCAAATAGAAAGAATTCACTCACTCTCGGAAAGAACATTCATATGCCACAAAGATACACCATAGGCTTGCCGTAGTGTAATACTCTACTAATCGAGCCTATTTAGTCTAAGATCAATTAGGTCTTCATTTGGTTTTAATGTAGGCTAAGGGACAGTAGGATATATTTAGATATAGTGACTAACCTCCCTAAGCACTTTTAATACAATTACTTTAGCCTTCAGATCGTACTTATGCCCGGCCAGAATTTTCACCACACTTCTCTTTATATTTACCCCAAACTCTCTTAGGTGCAATTTTCTCGAATCACCACTTATTAAGGATTGCATTAATTCATTGTCCTTTCTCTTTTTTTTTCAGGTGGCGCTTATTCTTTCATTTTTTTTCACACTATTGCACCTTTCCTTCTATTTCTTTGATTTCACTCAAAAACCAAACCACCACCTCACACTTTGACTTTTACATAATCTCTAACAATTCAAGTGTTCATGGGAGGTACAGGGTTCCAACAGACCGACCATTCAAACAATTGGGTAAGGTTTGTAATGCGGTTGTCAACGAAACAGACTTATAAGCTCAAAGGGGTTAACTATGGTAAATTACAATCTGGTGGATACACTTTTATGTCTAGCTTAATAAAGAAATGTCTATATCACTTCTAAGACTGAGCGAACTACTATTTCGCTTTGCAAACACATACGGCAAGTTCTAGGCATCGAATGTGGACATAGAATAAATACGACACCTCACACACATATGGCACATGACTCACTCCAGATTAGCTTATCAAGACACTCTCACCGAGCATTCAAGTCAGTTACAACATACAAATTTAAGGCATTACACAAGAGTCAACAAATGAACCTAGGTGTCACACTCTAGTGTCTTTTGTGTTCGGGTGTATCAACGCTAAGGGATGCTTTTCTTATTTCATCTTCATGCCCAAAACACCTAATACATAAATAAACTAACTATACCCGGTTCAAGCTAAATCCTTGGAAAAGAACCGCGGTCAAAAGAAAAATCAAGGGGAAATTACTACACAACCTAAAAAAGAAAATAAAAAAATATTTTTGGTGTTTTATTTGGACTAGATTCCCTCAAGAAAACTGCCTAAGAAGTGCGTCATCAGGAAGAGTCCACTCTATTTTCTATTTTTTTTGTGGTAGACTTAGACCCTCAAGAACCCCGTCGAAAGGGATCCGTCGTCGGGCCAAGACGACCTTAATTAATTACACTACTATTTACAATCACAAACACAAAAAAACAAAAACAACTCAAAAGAAAATAATGAAAACAACTAACAATTATGCTAACTCATAAGAAAAATAAAGAAAACAACTACCCATGTTTGATCTACATATATACATGTACGAGGGAATCCTTCCCCCACCCCACACTTAAAATGAGGATATGTCCCCATGGCAATCAAAATAAAAAGTTAAGTAAGGGACTTCCCTGAACGCTCAGTCCTGGTCGGAGACAGTCCCTGGGTCCAGATGACAAGCGCGACCCAGGGCTCGGAGCCAGCCCATGATTTTCTTTTCAGATTTCTTCTGCTGGGTAGTTACAGCATCAAATCGCGCACCCATTCTGTGACCGAAGTGCGCAATTCCACCATGTCCTGCTCCAGGTGGTCTAGCCTATAACTCCGACGGGCTCTAGACGGGCCCTCCACCTCAGCAGCATGCGCCTGAGCGGGCTGATCCTCCTCTATATGTTCTTGCTCTTCCTCCACATTTTGTTGTGCTTCCTCCTCAGCTTCCTCATCTGACTCATTCTCCTCCTCATCATCATCAACGACCATTGCTTCCTTACCAATTGTGACTCTATCAGCTCTGAAGGCGCACGCCGTTGGCACTCTGCCATCCACCGCCAAGTTTCCTGGTATTCCAGCTGCAAGGCACAATCTGGTGACTATAGATGGGAAGAAGAAACCATACCTCTGAACCTTACAGCAGACGAACATCTCCTCATGCATAAGCCTGGCCACGTCAAATTCGCGTCCCGTCATGAAGCACCAGATTAAACACCTGCGAGGAATGTTCACCTACGAGGTGTTGTGGGATGGGAGTAGGAAGTTGTAAATCAGGTAGAGCCAACATTTAGCCTCAAAGGTGAAGGCTGAAGAGTGAAACTTCTGCTTGTACTTGTACCATTTTATATCGGCGTTCGGAACATAAATGGTTGGGAGAAACGTTTCCCACTGAGTATAGCGCCGACCATATGCTTCATAGTCGTCCTCGTACATATCCACTGAGCCTGGAAACCGGTAAAACGTCTGAATGGCCTCTACAGAGGCGTTTACCTTCTTCTTCCTCACCGTGACCACATGATTGTTGTGTTTTGGGCAGTTCGCATAAAATTCCCTTACTATCATGGCATTAGCCTCATCGGGCTCTTCAAAGAACACATCTTGTTTCCTCTGCATCAACTCATTATACATTCTTTGGCAGTAACGGCGGAGTGAGTCAGTGTCTATGCCACGTTCAGGTATGGATGCCTTTGATTCCTTTGCCGCGAACCTATCATGAGCCTTAGCGGATACAAATTTATTGTTGTTGAAGGGTCGAGTGTCAACGGACTTCCGTGTCCTTCCGGAGGAAGGACCTGCTTGTCTGCCTGAGGAGGAGTCGGTGGCTTCACGCTTTCGGGGAGCCATTGTACCTACAAAAAAACACATCATGATTTCAGCACAAACGAGATGACCCGATGTGGTTACTCAGACTTCACCTTACACTTGGTCAAAATAATTTTCCTTCATTGAGGCATTTACACAAACACATGGTGGGCATTATTCACCTGAGCCCACATTTAACAAGTTGAATCCCCAACTTCCACCACAATTTCCCCAACTTCCACCATAATTTCCCAAACATCACTCCAATTAAATCAAGTCATACCACACCCCAAAATACTATCACCCACCAGTACGAAGCATACACTACCAAGTATTTCTACTAAATAAGAAGAAAAAGCTACAACTTTTAACGAAGTAAGGAGAAAAGAAAAAAAATGCCAAATTAAAAACGGAGAAGAGAAGAAAAAACTAGAGAATAAGACACATACATGTGGTGTGAATTAGTGATAAGTGTAGAGGAGGGTTGTGTGTTGGTGGAAGAAGAGCCTGAGGTGTGTATGAGTGCTTGAGCTTGAGAGGGGAGAAGGAAGAAGAAGGGTTTGAGAAGAAAAGGAGTTTTAGGGGAGTGGGCGGATGTGGTGGGGAAAGTGGAGGGGGGGGGGGTTGTATTATATTTTGGGTAAAATAAAAAAAATTAAAACTTAAAAAAAAAACTTACCTGGTCGTGACGGGACTAGCGCGGTCACTAGCGCACTCATAGCGCGACCGCGCTAGTGGCAGTTAAACGAGGCAGAACAAAAGTCCATTAGCGCGGTCACTAGAGCGCCCATAGCGCGACCGCTCTAGTGGAGAGAACTTGAGGAAGAACAAAAGGCCATTAGCGCGCTCATAGCGCGACTGCGCTAGTGGCGAGAACTTGAGGCAGAACACAAGGCCATTAGCGCGCTCAGTAGCGCGGTCGCGCTAGTCCAGGCCTCACCACACTTCGTTTTTCTGACTTTTTCCTTGGGTTGGCTTGAGTCCACCCTTCGCCCGCACAAACCTGCATATGTTAGTACTTACAACAATTCAACTATTCATCACCTACTCTATAAACACTACACATTGGTTTGCCTCCCAACCAGCGCCTGATTTAATGTCGTGGCACGATGCAGAATAAGTGCATTTATGGATCGCTCAACCTCTGAGGTTCATCAAGAAGCACCACAGACACTTCCTTGTTCTCGTCCATCCCCACATACCTTTTCAATCTCTACCCATTAACTCTGAAGGTGTGGGCACCTTTTTCAGAAGCAATTTGTACAGCGCTTGAGGGAAACACTTCGACAACACGAAATGGTCCAGCCCATTGGGACTTGAGTTTACACGAAAAAAGTCTCAATCTGGAGTTATAGAGCAGAACCATTTCTCCGGGTTTGAAGTTTCGGTCTACAATGTTCTTATCGTGTAACCTCTTTATTCTCGCTTTATACAGCCTCGTGCTTTCGAAGGCAAGATATCTGAATTCATCCAACTCATGCAGTTTAGTGACTCGACTTGTGCCCGCAGCATTAAGATCCATGTTTAATTGTTTCAGTGCCCACCACGCTCGATGTTCCAGTTCTACCGGCAGGTGACAGGACTTTCCGAACACCAACTTGTATGGCGACATACGAATTGGCGTTTTGAATGCAGTTATGTATGCCCATAGTTGTCATCAAGTTTTTTCGCCCAATCAGTTCTTGTGGCGTTCACCGTTTTAGTCAGCACACTCTTGATTTCTCGATTTGACACCTCAACCTGCCCACTCATCTGAGGATGATAATGGGTTTCCACCTTGTGGCGCATATCGTACTTAACTAATAGCTTTTCGAAGGCACGGTTGCAGAAATGAGTGCCTCCGTCACTGATGATGGCCCTTGGAGTCCCAAAACGGGTGAATATGTTTTTCTTCAAGAATCCCACTACCACCCTTGCGTCATTGGTGGGGAGTGATGCAGCTTCCACCCATTTGGACACATAGTCTACCGCAACAAGTATGTACTTATTGTCGTACGAGCTAATGAAGGGACCCATGAAGTCAATCCCCCATACATCAAACACCTCGACCTCTTGGATCGGGTTCATGGTCATCTCATGGAGACGGGATATGTTCCCTGTCCGTTGACACTCATCACAGCCCTTCACCCATTGGTGGGTATCATTGAACACAGTTGGCCAGTAGAATCCGGCCTCTAGAACTTTGGCTGATGTTCGAACTCCTCCAAAATGCCCTCCATCCGCTGAACTTGTCAAAGGCAAACACTACTGCCAACATCTCTTTTTCGGTCACCGTATAGTTCAGCTGAGCTCCACTCAATGTCCTACTCGCGTAGTAGATCGGGTGCATTATCTTTTCCTTTTGCTGTCCTAAGAACGCTCCCACTGCGTAATCACTGGCATCACACATGAGCTTGAATGGTTGCTCCCAGTCGGGAGCAACAATGATCGGGGTCGTGACTAGCCTCTTTTTCAACTCCTCAAAATCCACCCTGAAATCGTTAGAAAACACAAAAGGGTTATCTTTTTCGAGCAACTTACATAGGGGGTTGGCTATTTTGGAGAAGTCTCTGATGAATCGCCAGTAGAACCCGGCATGCCCAAGGAAGCTCCTTATCGCTTTAACCGATGTGGGAGGTGGAAGATTTGCAATCACATCTAACTTGGCACAATCCTCCTCAATTCCTTTGCTCGACATCAAGTTCCACAAGACTATCCCCTCTTGTACCATGAAATGTCACTTCTCCCAATTAAGCACAAGGTTCGTCTCAATACACCACTTCAGCACTTGGGTCAGATTTGCTAGCACTCATCAAATGAATTTCCCACCACTGAGAAGTCATCCATGAACACCTCCATTATATCCTTGACCATGTCAGTGAATATGGTCATCATGCACCTTTGAAATGTGGCAGGTGCATTGAATAAGACAAAGGGCATCCTTCTGAAGGCAAAAATCCCGTAGGGACATGTGAATGAGGTATTTTCTCTGTCTTCCAGGGGAATGGAAATTTGGTTGTACCCCGAGTACCCATCCAGAAAACAAAAATGAGACCTCTCTGCCAGTCTGTCGAGCATCTGATCGATGAAGGGAAGTGGGAAGTGATCTTTCCGGGTGGCTAGATTCAACTTTCTGTAGTCTATGCAAATTCTCCAGCCTGTGACGGTTCTTGTAGATATCAGCTCATTGTTGTCATTTTTTACAACCGTCATGCCACCCTTCTTAGAAACACATTGCACTGGGCTAACCCAGTTGCTGTCAAAGATGGGGAAAATGATTCCCGCATCTAACCACTTTATAATTTCCTTCTTTACCACTTCCTTTATGTTTGGGTTCAGCCGCCTTTGGTGTTCCCTGGAAGGTTTGTGCCCCTCCTGCAGCAAGATTTTGTGCATATAGTATGTCGGGCTAATTCCTTTTATGTCTGCCATGGTCCACCCAATGGCAGTCTTACACTCAGTGAGTACCTGTAAGAGCTATTTTGCCTGCACATCTAACAAACTAGATGAGATAATAACAGGTAAAATAGAGTTGGGTCCTAGAAACGGTACCTGAGATGGGCTGGCAACGGCTTCAATTCCAGCTTTGGTGGTTCTTCAACCGATGGCTTGGCTGGCGGAGTCTCTATCTTTTCTAAGTGTAGGGGATCAAATTCCAGTGACCTCGTCCACACGCATTTTCTCTCAAGATCCAACACCCATTCTGCCCAATTCCTCCCCATTTTCCGCATCCAAATTCATCAAACATGCAGCAAGGGGGTCCTCAATAGTCAAGGACTCATCATCTTCCTCCAGTATCACATCCACGACATCAATAAGAGAAACAATTGGCTAATTCACTTGGTCGCCTCATGGATTTCTGCACATTGAATGTGATTTCCTCGTTGTTCAATCTCATCTTGAGCTCCCCAGTTTCACAATCAATGAGGGCTCGCCCTGTGGCCAAGAATGGACTTCCCAAAATTATGGGAATCTCTTCATCCACTCTGCAGTCCAGTATCAAAAAATCTGCAGGGAATACAAACTTCCCTACCTGCACCAATACGTCATCAAGAATGCCTCTCTTTACCGTCATGTCTTCTAGCTACAACAACATAGAGGTCGGTCTAGCTCTACTAATCCCCAACCTCTTGTAGATGTCCAGGGGCGTAAGATTAATGCTGGCCCCTAAATCACAAAGTGCCTTGGGAAAGGCAAAGTTACCAATGGTGCAGGGAATGGTGAAACTCCCTGGGTCAGACAGCTTTTCCGCAATTGGTCGGGTCACAACGACACTGCAAGTCTGAGTAAGAGTCACTGTGGCCAAGTCTTGGAAGTCGAATTTTCGGGACATCAGGTCCTTCATCATTTTGGCATAACTAGGCATCTCCTTCAGAACATCAATCAAAGGAATATTTACCTATGTTTGTTTCAACATATCCAAGAACTTTTTATACTGCTCATCTTTCTGGTACTTGGCCAGCCTCTGTGAGAATGGTGATGGAGGTCTCTTATTCCCGATGATTTGAGATTTTTCTTTGTCAGACCCTACCTCTATCACCGCTTCCTGGGTTGTCTCAGCTTCTTTCTCAGCCTCAACTTGCGTATTGGGTTCTCCCTGGGTAGGCTGCACGGTCACCTCAGTATGTTTTGTTAAATCATAAATTTCAATGGACACCGGTACCAGTGTCTCAACCTCTCTTCTTTCTCGAGTTCTTTCCTGCTCCAAGTCTAAGTCCCTGCCATTTCACAGACTCACCGCCATCAGCTGCTTTGGACCCTGATCTTTAGGATTTACCTGGGTGTCTGCAGGCAATGTCTCAAGAGGACGATTATTCAAAGACATCGAGATCTGGCCCATTTGCACTTCAAATTTTTTTATCGCTGACTCATGTACATCTACTCTCTCACTTATTTTTGCAGTTGACCTAATAACTTGCTGCATCATTGCTTCAAGTCTAGAAAACCCATCTTCCTGTCTCCCACCATGTTGTTGCTGAGGGGGGTGATAAGCTTGTTGTTGATTCTGATTCTAATTGTTGTACCCTCGTGGCCTTTTGTAAGGTGCCACATTACCATGAGGTCGCATGGCTCCCATGTTTCCACTGTTGTGATGCTGCTGAACTGGCTTGTATGGTTCATTTTGTTGGCCCCAATTCTGTCCACACCGTCGCTGGCCCTCATAATTCGACACATAGTTCATATTTTCAGGGTAGTGATGATGATCACATTCAGCATTCCACTGATTACAAGTGGCTGACTAATGCAAGATGTGCATAAGCCCCCATTGGTTGTATCCACAATATGCACATGCTATTTTTGCTCTGACTCCTCCACCTTTTTGGTGAGTATGCACATTTGTGTTATCAAGGTGGCTATATTTTCAGCAAGATTGTTGGATGGATCTAAGGGCACTCTGAGTGAACTACTAGAGTAATGGGTGCATTCCTGGTTGTCCACCCCGAATTCTGCGCCATTTTATCAAGCAGGAGCTGGCTTTCTCTCCCTGTTTTGCTCAAGAATGCTGCACCAGCTGAAGCATCTACATTTGCCTTTACACTATCTGCCAGACCCATATAGAAACGATGACCCAACATCTGCTCTGGAATACCATGGTGCGGACAGATAACCAACATTCATTTAGATCGTTCCTATGTTTCCTGTAATGTTTCCGTTGGCTTCTGTCTGAAGCTCAAGATTTCATCAATTTGTTGAGCTATCTTGTTGGGTGGATAGAATTGTTCACGAGCTTCTTAACTAACTCCTGAATTGTGGTAATGGAATTAATGGGGAGCGAGTTTAGCCAAGTCTGGGCTGCTCCTGTCGCTGAGAATGGAAACAACAACAGTTTTATTGCTTCCTGAGTGAGGTTTGGATGCCTCTGAGTTTTGCAAATCGACAGGAAATTCTTCAAATGTTGTTGGGGATCCTCATTGTATGACCCCGAAAATAATCCCTTGTTCTGCAGCAAGTGTAGCATATTGTTTGTAATCTGAAAGGACTCAGCCTGTATATGAGGGACTACTATCGCAGTGGCCAAATTCTCCACCGTGGGTTGTTCCCCGTCATATAAAGGAGCCTCTGGCATAAGAGGTTCCACTATCTGCACAACTGGGTCTACCACATCTTCCCCATTGTTGTTCATATTGTTTAGATTTTCCATGTCGGGTTCAAGTTGTTCAATTGATGGTTGTTGTTTTCTTTTCTGGTTGGCCCAGTTCAAGGCCTTGAAAACTTTCTCGGGGTTTGATAAGGCTTCAAATACTTCACCAGTTCTCGATGAATTTCTAGGCATGCACTTGTACAACCAAGTTAGCAAACGTTAAAATTTCAATGTATAGATAAAAATTGAAGAAATTGACTATACTTAAGAATTTTGTATTTCTTCCAACTGTAATTGATAACACCGTTAATTCCCCGGCAACGGTGCTAAAATTTGATCACGCCCAACTATGCCTTATAAAAAGGACAAACCGGACGTTGCAAATATAATCTAAGTCTTTCGCCCAGAGTCGAATCCCACAGGGAATTAACCTATCAATTATAGTTGTTAGACTCACTCAATTTTGACCACGTATTTGAGTAGGAAATTAGAGTAAATTGTATATTTGAGTTAGTAAGGCTATGTGTAATCATTATCTTCAACAAGTTCAGAATCCGGGCACGTGGGCTCGAGGGTAATTTTGTCAACTTTCCGAGCGGAGTTGGGGATTTATATAAATTAAATTTTTATAAGTATTAGATTTTATTTTCATTGGTTTGCCTGTTATTAGGATAGTTTTGGGGCGTTGTGCATCAATTTGAGTCGTCGGAGGGGGGCTTGGAGGCCGGTTATGAATCTTCGGAGCGAGGTAGGTCTCCTTTCTAACCTTGTGAGGGGGAATTGTTCCCATAGGTGAACTAATTAAATATGTTCTACTATTTGTGGGGGCTACGTACGCACGAAGTGACAAGGGTCCGTGGGTAGCTACATTATGCTTATGTCCGGATAGTCTAGGACCCAAAAATATGTTTTATTTGCCGTACTTGTAACTTTACTATCGAAATAAAAATGTTTTAACCTTATCGAACTTGCAAATGAATTTCGAGAAAAGATTTAAATACTATCCTTGTGACCATTACAAAGAGAAATTGTCATTTTCTTGAGTAATTATTTTCCCGGTATAGTCGGGGTGGACTGTTTGCATGCGTATGCTTATGTGTGACCGCTTCGCAATTTATATTCCGCGAGCGGGGTTGATTTCTTCCACTACTCTCATGGCAGCGGACCGTATGCCACATCGGTTTAATAGATGCATCTATGGTTCGCATCGTTGGACCCTTCGACGATGCACGGTTTACATTTATGTTGGTTCGGACCGTTCGACCCTCGGCATTTCCTACACATGGACACCATCTATGATTTGAACTATTTTATTGTCTTAAGATATGAGTGGTTAACTGAGAAGACGGGACTGAGATTTATAATTTATGAAAGAAGTTGTCATTTCCTGCTGTTATATGTTATTCGATAGTAACATCCATGTTTGACATCACACTTGATTATACTAATTTGACCTCTAGTAAGTGTCAAAGTCGACCTCTCGTCACTACCTCTTCGAGGTTAGGCGGGATACTTACTGAGTACACATTGTTTTCGTACTCATGTTACACTTGTTGTGCATTTTTATTTCACAGGTACATTCATAGCTAGTGGCCCTGCTTGACACAGTTATGTGGCTGACCTGGAGACTTAGACGAGTTGCACCATTCGAAAATGACCCGCCCGGTAGAGTCATCCTCAGATGTATTGTATTGTATTTAAATTCCTCGTCCCGTTTGTATTCTGGACAAGTATTGTAGTACATTTAAAATTCCTAGAAAATTTGCTCATGCACTTGTGACACCGGGTTCTAGGATAATTATGGGATTTATTCACTATTTAAATTTGTTAAGATATTATTGTTTACTCAGTGGAAGTTCGTTATTTATTATTTAAGAAAATGAAAAAGGAATGACTTCGAGAACTTTAAAAGAAAGATTTAATTTATTTATTACGTTTTGGCTTGCCTGACAGTGGGGTCCGGCGCCATCACGGTCTTAATGGATTTTGGATCGTGACAACGTGGTATCAGAGCACTAGGTTCCCTTAGGTCTCTCGAGTCATGAGAAAGTCTAGTAGAGTCTTGTGGATCGACACGGAGACGTCTGTACTTATCTTCGAGAGACTACAGGGCTATTAGGAGTACTTCCCTTCTTAATTCCTTTGAGGCTTATGCCTACATTTCTTTCTACTCAATCTTACGCGTCGCGAAGCGCTTGTTAAAATTCTGGAATTCGAGAAATTGTAATGGTACTACAGATATGGTGCATGATGTTTTCCATACGTAGTTGGTTGGTGCTATTGTCGTTGCTCTGCGGAAGGATAATATGTTGTTTCAGCTCAGTAGCTATGTTTCTGAGAGATTTGAGGCTATATTGAGGTTGTTATGGTTAGTCACTGCACGGTATTGATGTGGTGGTATAATGCTTGCCCATATGTCGGGGAAATGAATGACTTGATAGGAGTTCTACTTAGAGCGTGATTCCGAGATTTTAGTATTTTATTTCCGGCGGAGGAAAAACAATTGGATTACAAATGATCAGGTTCGGGTTGATAAAGTAATGAGACTAGGTGTTTTCAAGTGAGGTGGAATCTTCATCGGTGATGTGGTATCATCGTCTTTGATCGAATAGAATGTGTTAAGTTTATAGGTGCTATAGTTTCTTCGGTTGCATTGGGTCAGAGTATTGTGAAGTAGTACTGAAGAAGCATCGGTCAGAGATCGTAGTGTGCGGTGGATCAGGATTAAATAGGTATTTCTAATGTAGGCGGATCGAGAAAGATGATCTTCGGAAAGGTTTAAGTTGTGGTGATCTGCTGGTTTAAGTGCTACAGAGAATGATATTGATGTAAGGCTGTAGCTGGGCAGGGAAAGATGAGGAAGGACATGTGGGAAGTGTTAGGTGGCGGATAAATTTCTAGAAGGCCATGTGTAAAAAGCGGAAGTCGAGCGGTTGCTTAGAGGGTAGTTCGACCAAAGTGGGAGAGTGGCAGCGTAGCATATGAGTTCTGTGGTAAGATAGTTGCACATCTTGAGGAGAATTTTGGAGTGATTTGAGAATTTTATTGGACAGTGGTTGGGTCCACGGGCTTAAATTGAAATATTGGTTATCGCGACGGGGGATGGAATGCAACAGGAAGGATTTTCATGGTATGAAGAAGGATGCAATATAGCTCTGAATTGGAAGATATGGTCGTACATTTAGTAGATGTCCATAAGGAGTGAGTAGACTGGTGCAGTTGGTGAATGAGAACGGACTTAGGATGGGGTATTGATGTCGTAGAGATTGTGCAGTACAGCGTCATTGGAAGGTGTCAATTGGTAATTTTCGCAGGAGGGTTATCTCCTGTGAGCAGGTTAGTGGTTGTGTGGTTGGCAATGTTTCTGCGAGGAATTCTAGTGGCTATTCGGTGGGAGGCTGAATGCTAGTGAATTATAGTATTCATGGAATGCTGACAGGAGAATTTAGAAGAATTTGATGTGTTAGTTGAGCAAGATCATGCCAGCAATGAAGAAAGAATTTCGGTGGGGTCTAGAGTGGTGCAAGGAGCAGCTTCGGGCTAAGTGGGAGAGTCCCACCGCCTGCGATTGGGTTGCAGGATTATTTTCTCATGGGTTTGCGGAGTGTCAGCATATTGGCAAGTTATTGCAGCTAAGGGGAAAGGAGTAGAATAGTAATTGAGTATGGGATTTGATAAAGGTGTGCAAGGGTTGGCCTTATTGAATCAGGTTTAGGCTTTGGAAAGATTCAGGATATGCTTAGTACAGAGGTAATTTCCAAGTGAATGGATTCAGTCGGGTGCTTAATCAAGATGGGTGTTCAGGTGCCAGCGAAGCCATAGAGTTGATTATATTCGGGACCAAGCCAGAGTGGGTGACTCTCAATAATGGTTCCAATGGATTCAAAGGTTAGAAGGCAGTGTCCACGAATTTCAAGCCCACAGTATGGTTAAGAATCGAGTTTTTGTAGAAGAATTATGGGAAAGAGAAAATGGTTGGAGTGTTCTACATTATCTTCGGCGTGTAGAGTAGCATTGGGGTTCTCAAAAAGGAGAAAATGACTTCGGGTTCATGGAAGGGTTCGGAATGGTTATACCGGTCAAAGATGTGAAAATGCGTGCAAGGAGGGAATGAAACGGTTCATGCGTCTGGAAACGAAATGGTCCCGTGGAACGGAGTCACTCAAGGTGGGTGCGAATTGAGTTGCTATGTGTTGATTAGGGTTATCATTATTCCTGCGGTGAGTGCGAATTGAATTGAGGTACGATATGGGATGGTTATATGAGCTTATGGAAAGTTTAATTGAATCTCACTGCGCTATCATGGCGGTGTTACCGTATAGGCATTGTGAGTTATTGTTCATCTTGATCTATGGCTTGAGCCAAGTGGGGGAGTCTGTTGTTGATAAGTCAATTGCGTGGATGAGTGTCGTATCAGTTTCAGTTTGAGGTATACGGGGGAATCAATTATGTCCTGCAGAGGTGGAGTTTGAGGATTTGCATGTTTTGTGATTAGGAGAATTCACTCGTGTGTTGTGATGGTTCTCTTGAATTGAGTTAAGTAAAAGGTCTTTATGTGATGAAGTGTTCACCCTATTAGTGGTTCAGAAGTTATGATGGAATTCTTGCGCTATCTCATATTGGCATGTTAGGTGCGGTAAGCAGTATGTAACTGGAAGTAAGGATCTAGGTTACGGTTCGGTGTTGACAAGAATGTCATGAGCTCGGATGAGCAAGAAAAAGGGATTTGAATGTTTAGAGTAAGCTGGTATTGTCTTTAGTGTCACCTGAGATAGGTGTTTGGTGAAAGAGGCTTTGCATTGTAGTTATGGGTTCTTGATTTGTTTTACAGCGTTAGTGTGGTCAGTGGTGAATGTGAAGACTTTCTACCTTGTGTGGAAGGTCATGGGAGCGTGACCACGGGATGCTCGTATAAGTGTGACATGTAGTCACTTAATGGATGGAAGATTTGGACCGAGTATAAAGAGGTGTAATGTTATTTATTTGAGAATTTATGCCTGGAAGGTGTTCGGTTCATTCGGTTGTGGATTGTGGGGTATTTGTCTCGGCTTTGATTGTTATTCTTGCGTATTATGAGAAGAAGTGGGTTAATATGGACCCAGGAAAAGCTATTAGCCTAGTTCGGTGTGAGCAAGGTAGACTCGATGTTTGTGGATGGATTTAAATATGATTATGGGCTCAGTATGAGTCAGGCGTGTTCATTTCGATAGAGCGCTTTTAATGGAAAGGTATTAGAACAGCAGATGTTGTTTCGTCTTCGTTCATCTCATGTAATATTTTGTTGTGTCGTGTGAGTTGGGAAACGGCTTGATAGTTTCTTATGTGTTGAGATTCCGCGTAGTGATGATGTTATGGGAGCGGGATAGCTCTTGAGATTCATAGTATATATACCGCACCTCAGCTGTGCTGGAGTTTTGTAGCATATGGCTCTATCAGTCTCCCCAAGATGGTATTATACACTTAGCGTGCTTGTGACCGATATTCAATATTTTGTGGTAATGAGAAATTTAGCTCGGTGTGTATCTCCTTACGTGAATTTTATGGGTATCAGGTGGAACGCCGCCACGGTTATGTTATTTGGATCGGGTTGCGTGCCGCAACAATGTGATGTTGAGTACAATCCCCTATATTTATTTTTCTTGTGTTTTACTTTCTATTTTCTGAGGAAAGTTCAGATTAGTTGTGGGAGTCGAGTAGTCTTCCTGAGTCATTTCCTTATGTATCGTGTTCGAGTTGTGGCCTATTGGCGTGTTGTGGTACCATGTGAGACTATTGGTCATATTTGGGGTGATTTGTTGTCTGAGCAGTTCATACTAGGTGAGACGAGATTATTGGACCAGAGATTAGTGCGGTAAGATTTTGTGAAGTATATTAAAGGACAAATACCATTATTCGGTTCATATAAGGTGATGATTCTAGTCAAGAGGAGATATTCAATGATTTGTTAACTCTGCAGTTGGTTATGAATTTCTTCACATCTCCTCCGTTGTGGTGGTATTGTAAGCGTTATAGCAGGACCTATATGTATGTCATGAGGTGCATCGGGAGCATCATATTCGTGAAATTTTAGATATTAAGGTTCAGGGAATGTCATGGTGGTTAGATGATGAATTATGCGGTGCAGGGTGCTAAATCAGCAAAGGTATGCAGTCATGTTCTGGTACATCGTGTGGTAGCTGATAAGGTGTTCATATATTGGAAACAGGCCTGGCAGAGGGTTTTAGATAATGAAGACCTGGTTCTAAGGCACATTGCCTAAATGAAAGAGGATATCTTCGGATTTGACCGAGCCAATGTACTCAACTGGGTTGTGGTAGCACGGGAAGGTACACGAGGTGTTGAACACTGATTTCAAACAACTCCGGAGAGGACGAACATATGTTTAAGTGGGAGAGAATATAACAACCCGACCGATCGTTTTGAGCTCTAGCTCATCGTTCGACAATTTGAGGCCGTGAGTAGCTTCATTTTAGGTATTATGACTCGTAGGCGTGGTCGGAGTTGAATTTCGGGAAGTTCGGAGTCGAATTGGAAAGAAAGTTCTCATTTCAGAAGCCTTAAGCTGGAAGAATTGACTAAGATTGGATTTTTGTGTAAACTACCTCATAATCAGGATTTGGAAGGTTCCAGCAGGTTCGTAAGGTGATTTCAGACTTAGGCGTACGTTCGGAACAGGTTTTGGATGACCCGGGAGCGTTTCAGCGCATATTGTGGAAGTTAGTATTTTAGAAAAAATCTCATAAGTCTGGGTTGAAGTGCATTTCAGTGTTATTGATGTCCGTTTGGGATTCCGAATCTGGGAATAGCTGTGTATCGTGATTATGGTGTTAGGAGCGCGATCAGAAGTGAATTCAAAGGTCCGCAGGTCATTCTGGAGTCATTTGGCTAAAGTTAGAAATTTGAAGTTTTTTAAGAAGTTCGATCGGAAGTGGAAATTTTGATACCGGGATCGGATTTCGATTTCGAAAGTTTAAGCAAGTCTGTAATGTTGAATGTGACTTGCGTGCAAAATTTGGGGTCAATCGGACGTGATTTGATAGGTTTCGGCATCGAATGTAAAAGTTGGAAATTTCAAAGTTCATAAGGATTGAATTGAGTTGGGATCTATTGTTTCGATGTTATTTGATGTGATTTGAGGCCTCGAGCAGGTCCGCATTATGTTTTGGAACTTGTTGGTATGTTCGGGTTGGTCCCCAGGGGCCCCGGGTGTTAACCGGACGAGCCTCGGACCAAGTTTGAACTTGGAGAGCATAAGCTGAAGCTCTGAGCTTCTTTTGTGATCGCACCTGCGCTTGGATGGCCGCAGGTGCGAGCTCGCAGATGCGGGGCATGAGTCGCAGAAGAGAAAAGGCATGGGCTGGCCAGGCACCGCGAGCGCGAAGAATTGGTCGCAGGTGCGAAGTCCGCAGGTGCGGAAAATCCATCGTAGGCGTGAAGGTTTTTCCGCAGGCGCGGACAACGCAGGCGCGAAGGTTTTGCCGCGGGCGCGAAGGTCACTGGGCAGTGAGTGTTTAAAGCAGGGGTTTGAGTATTTTTGCTCATTTTTTCATTCTTGGGCGATTTTTGGAGCTTCTTGAGAGGGATATTCACCTAGAAACTTAGAGGTTAGTCAATCCCACCTATTGCAAGTTAATTACTTGGATTATATCTAGATTTTAACATTGAAAATCATGAAAAATGGTGGAAAAGTTGGAAATTTTGAAGAAAAACCTAGACTTTGCATTCTTGGATTTGACCACGAATTTGAGCAGGAAATTAGAGTAAATTGTATATTTGAGTTAGTTAGGCTATGGGTAATCATTATCTTCTTAAAGTTTCGGAATCCGGGCACGTGGGCCCGAAGGTAATTTTGTCAACTTTCCGAGCGAAGTTGGGGATTTATATAGATTAAATCGTTATAAATATTAGAGTATATTTCATTGGTTTGCCCGTTATTGGATAGTTTTGGGGCGTTGTGCATCAATTTGAGTCGTCGGAGGGGTCTTGGAGGCCGGTTATGAATTTTCGGAGCGAGATAAGTCTCCTTTCTAACCTTGTGAGGGGGAATTGTCCCCATAGGTGAGCTAATTAAATATGTGCTAATTAAATATGTGTTACTCATCGAATGAATTTCCCACCACTGAGAAATCATCCATGAATACCTCCATGATATCCTCGACCATGTCAGTGAATATGGCCATCATGCACCTTTGAAATGTGGCGGGTGCATTGCATAAGCCAAAGGGCATCCTTCTGAATGCAAAGATCAATGAGGTCTTTTCTCTGTCTTCCGGGGCAATGGAAATTTGGTTGTACCCCGAGTATCCATCCAGAAAACAGAAGTGAGACCTCCCTGCCAGTCTGTCGAGCATTTGATCGATGAAGGGAAGTGGGAAGTGATCTTTACGGGTGGCAAGATTTAATTTTCTGTAGTCCATGCAAATTCTTCAGCCAGTGATGGTCCTTGTGGATATCAGCTCATTGTTGTCATTTCTTACAACTGTCATGCCACCCTTTTTAGGTACACATTGTACTGGTCTAACCCAGTTGCTGCCAGAGATGGGGAAAATGATTCCCGCATCTAACCACTTTATGATTTCCTTCTTCACCACTTCCTTCATGTTTGGGTTCATCCGCCTCTGGTGTTCCCTGGAAGGTTTTTGCCATTCTTCTAGCAGAATTTTGTGCATACAGAACGCGGGCTGATCCCCTTTATGTCTGCTATGGTCCAACCAATGGTGGTCTTACACTCTGTGAGTACCTGTAATAGCTGATTTGCCTGCACATCTAGCAAAATGGATGAGATAATACCAGGTAAAGTAGAATTAGGTCCCAGAAATGCGTACCTGAGATGGGCTGGCAGTGGCTTCAACTCCAACTTGGGTGGCTCTTCAATAGATGGCTTGGCTGGGGGAGTCTCTCTCTTTTCTAAGTGTAAGGGCTCAAACTCGAGTGCCCTCGGCCAAATACCTTTTCCATCAAGCGCTAACACTCATTCTGCCAATTCTTCCCCATTTACCTCACCCAAATTCATCAAACTTGCAGCAAGGGGGTCCTCAATAGTTAAGGACTCATCATCTTCCTCCATTATCACATCCACAACATCAACAAGAGCACAATTGGCGAACTCGCTTGGTCGCCTCATGGATTTCTGCACATTGAATGTGATTTCCTCGTTGTTCAATCTCATCTTGAGCTCCCCAATTTCACAATCAATGAGGGATCTCCCAGTGTCCAAGAATGGCCTTCCAAAAATTATGGGAATCTCTTCATCCACTCTGCAGTCCAGTATCACAAAATCTGCAGGGAACACAAACTTCCCTACTTGCACCAATACGTCATCCAGAATGCCTGACGGTCTTTTTACCGTCCTGTCTGCCAGCTACAACAACATAGAGGTTTGTCTAGCTCTACCAATCCCCAACCTCTTGTAGATGTCCAGGGGCATAAGATTAATGTTGGCCCCTAAATCACAAAGTGCCTTTGCAAAGTCAAAGTTTCCAATGGTGCAGGGAATGGTGAAACTCCCTGGATCAGACAGCTTTTCCGCAATTGGTCGGGTCACAACAGCACTACAAGTATGAGTAAGTGTCACTGTGGCCAAGTCTTGGAAGTCAAATTTTCGGGACATTAAGTCCTTCATCATTTTGGCATACCCAGGCATCTCTTTTAGAGCATCAATCAAAGGAATGTTTACCTGTATTTGTTTCAACATGTCCAAGAACTTTTTATACTGCTCATTCTTCTGATACTTAGCCAGCCTCTGTGGGAATGGTGCTGGAGATATCTTCTTCCCAGTGAGTTGGAATTTTTCTTTGTCAGCCACCACCTCAATTACCGGTTCTTGGGTTGCTCCGCTTCTTTCTTAGCCTAGGACTATGTGTTGGGTTCTCCTTGTGCAGGCTGCAGTGTCACCTCAGTCAGTTTTGTTGACTCATCAAATTCAATAGGCACTGGTACCAGTGTCTCAGCCTGTCTGCTTTCTCGAGCTCTTTCCTGCTCCAAGTCTAAGTCCCTGCCATTGCGTAGACTCACTGCCATTAGCTGCTTAGGACCATGATCCTTAGGATTTACCTGAGTGTCCGCAGGCAATGTCCCCTGAGGAAGATTATTCAAAGACATCGAGATCTGGCCCATTTTCACTTCAGTGTTTTTAATAGTTAACTCATGTGCATCTACTCTCTCGCTTATTTTTGCAGTTGACCCAATAACCTATTGCGTCATTGCTTCAAGTCTGCAAAAATCCATCTTCCTGTCTACCACCATGTTGCTGCTGAGAGGGGTGATAAGCCTGTTGCTGATGCCGATTCTGATTATTGTACCCCTGTGGCCTTTGGTAAGGCGCCATATTACCCTGAGGTCGCATGGCTCCCATGTTTCCACTGTTGTGTTGCTGCTGAGGGGACATGTATGGTTGATTTTGTTTGCCCCAATTCTGTCCACCCTGTCGCAGACCCCCATAATTCGACATGTAGTTCATATTTTCAGGGTAATGATGTTGATCACATTCAGCATTCCACTGATTACCAAGTGGCTGACTAATACAAGATGTGCATAAGCCTCCATTGGTTGTATCCACAATATGTACTTGCTGCTTTTGCCCTGACTCCTCCACCTTTTTGGTTAGTATGCTCATCTGTGTTATCAAGGTGGCCACATTCTCAACAAGAGTATTGGATGGATCGAAGGGCACTGAGTAAACTACCGGAGTAATAGGTGCATTCCTGGTTGTCCACCCCGAATTTTGTGCCATTTTATCAAGCAGGATTTGGCTTTCTCTCCATGTTTTGCTCAAGAATGCTCCACCAGCTGAAGCATTACATTTGCCTTTACAGTATCCACCAGACCCATATAGAAAATCTGCCCCAACATCTTCTCTGGAATACCATGGTGCGGACAGATAACCAAAATTCCTTTAAATCGTTCCCATGTTTCCTACAATGTTTCAGTTGGCTTCTGTCTGAAGCTCAAGATTTCATCAATTTGTTGAGCTGTCTTGTTGGGTGGATGGAATTTGTTCATGAACTGCTTAATTAACTCCTCCCATGTGGTAATGGAATTAATGGGGAGCGAGTTTAGCCAAGTCTGGGCTGCTCCTGTCACTGAGAATGGAAACAACAACAGTTTTATTTCTTCCTGAGTGACGTTTGGCCACCTCTGAGTTTTCCAAATCGACCAGAAATTCTTCAAATGCTGTTAGGGATCCTCAATGTATGACCTTGAAAATAGTCCCTTATTCTGCAGCAAGTGCAGCATATTATTTGTAATCTGAAAGGACTCGACCTGTATCTGAGGGACTACTATTGTAGTGGCCAAATTCTCCGTCGTAGGTTGTGCCCAGTCATATAAAGAAGTCTCTGGCACAAGAGGTGACACTATCTGTGCAACTGGGTCTACCACGTCGTCCCCATTGTTGTTCCTGTTGTTTAGATTTTCCATGTCAGGTTCAAGTTGTTCAATTGATGGTTGTTGTTTGCTTTGCTGGTTGGCTCGGTTCAAGGCCTTGAAAACATTCTCGGGGTCTGATAAGGCTTCAAATACTTCACCAGTTCTCGATGAGTTTCTAGGCATGCACTTGTATAACCAAGTTAGCAAACGTTAAAATTTCAATGTATAGATGAAAATTGAAGAAAATTGACTATACTGTAGAATTTTGTATTTCTTCAAACTGTAATTGATAACACTGTTAATTCCCCGGCAACGGCGCCAAAATTTGATCACGCTCAACTATGTCTTATAAAAAGACTAAGAGGGCGTTGCAAATATAATCTGGGTGTTTCGCCCAGAGTCGAATCCCACAGGGAATTAACCTATCAATTATAGTTGTTAGAATCACTTGATTCTTCGTAATCAAGTTCCCAAAGGTTGAAAATAACAATTTGTTGGTATTTTTACTCACTAAACTGAATGAAATAAATAAACTAAAAGATAACTAATACTGAGTTGTAAACAAATGCGAAAAGGATCTAAGTTTATAGTTTCCCCCGCTGATTAAATCCCATCTTGTATATTTCCTATTGTTTGGACTTATTATCTCTGTCAATCATGAGCACTTTTTCTACCGTAAATCTCGAGCATTTATGATAATTTACTAGGTGCACTCTCCCGAGCTACGCTAGCTAGCTTTTATTATAGCTCACTTTAGATTGCACTCAAAGTATCGTTATCCCTAATCCAACCTTTAAACCCTCGGTTATGGATCCCTCCTATACTTTGGGAGTGGTGTTGTTCAACAACTACCTAAATATGCACTCTCTCCCGAGCAGATACATACTAAATAGGCACAACTAATTGAGGTCCCTTCAATCAACTACAATAAGAACTTAGTTGAACAAATAGAGATTTAAACCAAGCAAACTATATTAATATAACAAGACATTCATCCTCAACGGGTTCCACCAAAACCTTAGACTAAATAGATTAGCTACTCATAATTGTACTGAAAATAACAACAGAAGAATTCATCAACAATGAAAAAATACAAGTAAGAGAGATGAGGTTTGATGCCCAATTGCCCTCCTAGCCTCTTACCTTTGCTTTTCTTGAGCAAGACTCTAAACCTGATTAATTCTCTCTTTTGGGCGAGTTGAACCTTATATAGGTTAAGTGGAATTGTCCCGAGTTTCCAAGTTTACCCCTGAAAATTAACGTGTTCGCCTGGACTAGCGCGCCCGCGCTAGTCATCGCACTACTGGGCGAGCTAATGGCTATACATTCTGCCTGGGATCGCTGGACTAGCGCGGTCGCGCTAGTGGGCACGCTAAGATCGCGCTAGTGGACTTATAATCTGTCCCAGCAGTTTTTCTTCCTTCTTTTCACACGTTAAATACTCCAAGGGCCTTTCTCCTTCAATTTGGTTCCAAACACCATCCTAGGTCCTCATAAGCGCATTTATCTAATGCGGAACATAAAATCAATAATTAGAACCATTTTATCATCATTTCACACTCCTAATATAGTGAAGCATCATTAATTTGGAGTACAAATATACACTAAATTTCGTGAATTTAGCCTATTATCAGTATACAACAAGCGGACTTAGTGTGTTGAAGAGAGTGTTCATGTAATCTTTGACGAGTCTTATCTCTCTTGTGAGAAGAGCAAGAAGGATGATCAAAATAGAGAGCCTCTGCTGGTTCCAGGAGAGGTCATTGATATGGCAAATGGAAAGGCAGACATGATGATTCAGGTAAATGAGATAGGTGAAAACAATGCAATCACTTCCTCATCAGCTGAACAGGAACCAGGTATCACAATTACAACCACTAATGCTGAAGAAAGAGTGGTTGATGCAGTTCAAAGTACTCCGCCCGTAGAAGAAAGAAGGATACAAGAGAATCAGTCAGGCTTGCCCAACTCCTCTACAAATGAAATTCAAGTGCCAAATTGGAAACACAAGAGCTTACATCCTCTCGACAATATAATCACTCCACTGGATTCAGGAGTCCAAACCAGATCAAAAGCCAGGAATTCACTTTCCTTCTCAGCATTTCTCTCCCAAATAGAGCCCAAAAATATTAAGAAAGCCTTGAAAGATGCAAATTGGATCACAGCCATGCAAGATGAGTTGCATCAATTCGAAAGGAATAAAGTCTGGCATATGGTACCTAGACCCACATATCATACCACCATAGGGACCAGGTGTGTATTCAGGAACAAGCTTGATGAACATGGAAACACAACAAGAAACAAAGCAAGGCTAGTAGTCCAAAGCTACAATCAGGAGGAAGGAATTGATTATGATGAGAGATTTTCTCCAGTTGCTCGTATGGAAGCTATCAGAATCCTCATTGCCTTTGCATCGCATATGGAGTTCACTTTATTCCAAATGGATGTCAAAAGTGCATTTCTGAATGGCTTCCTCAAGGAAGAAGTCTATGTAAAGCAACCTCCAGGATTTGAATGCCATGAACACCCTGAATATGTATTCAAATTGGACAAGGCATTGTATGGGTTGAATCAGGCTCCTCGAGCTTGGTATGAGAGGTTGTCAAAGTTCTTCTTAGAGAATGGTTTTGCAAGAGGAAAAATTGACAACAGTTTGTTTCTGAAGAAACGATGGAGGAACGTGCTCATTGTTCAAGTATATGTTGATGATATCATTTTTGGGGCAACAGTTGATTCACTATGTGAGAAATTTGCAAAACTCATGGGAAGTGAGTTTGAGATGAGCATGATGGTTGAGTTGAATTTCCTCCCCGGTCTTCAAGTGAAGCAGTCCACAAAGAGAACATTTATAAGTCAACAGAATTATATCAACGAGCTTCTGAAGAAGTTTGACATGGAAGCATCAAAAGTGATTGACACTCCCATTGCCACTGCTACTCGACTAGATATGGATGAATTTTGGTCTCTTGTGAATCAAACAATGTATAGAGGCATCATTGGATCTCTCCTCTATCTTACTGCAAGCATGTAAGATATTGTATTCAGTGTGGGACTGTGTGCAAGGTTTCAATCAAATCCCAAAGAATCTCATATGAAGGCTGCCAAAAGAATCCTGAGATATCTTAAGGGAACACAGGACCTGGTTCTGTATTACCCTACAGGTAAAAATTTTAATCTTGTTGGGTATGTTGATGCTAATTATGAAGGTTATCTTGTGGAAAGGAAAAGCACATCTGGAATGGCTCACTTCTTGGGGTCATGTCTTATCCCATTGGGCACAAGAAAGCAAAACTCAGTGGCACTTTCAACAGCTGAAGCAGAATGTGTTGCAGTTGCCTCCTGCTGTGTTTAGCTACTGTGGATCAAACAACAGCTGGAAGACGTTGGAGTGTACACTGATTGTGTACCTCTTTTGTGTGATAACACAAGTGCACTCAACATGGCCAAAAATCTAGTCCAGCATAAGAGAACCAAGCACATTGATGTGAAACATCATTTTTGCAGAGACAATGTAGAAAAGGGGCTACCTGTATGAAGTTTTGCAACACAGAAGATCAAATTGCAGACATCTTCACCAAAGCTCTGAGAAAAGAACACTTTGAGAGAAACAAGCTGGCTCTGGGGCTAATAAAGCCTAATTGAGAACATGATTCCCAGCACATGGCTATGAAAGTCACATACAAATAAAATTAACTAAAGTGTTTTCTGGCCAAGTCTAACTCACTTCTATACCGTTACAGGTAGACACGTATGATGATTATAGAAGTTGATGAGGCAATACATGAGCGGTAAAAGAAGGTTGAGCATTTTTGAAAGACTGGTTAGGAACCTGGTTCTTGTGCCACAGGTTAGTAGTCTTTTTCTTTTCTCATACATATCTCAAAAGATACAAAAATAATGCCACATCATCAACCTTTTCAGACTCTGTATGTCACGTCTTTTCGTTCAAATCCTTTCACTTCCCTGTGAAGACTTGCATCTTCTCACGCATCTGCCGCCGTTTCAGATGTCGTTTCTCCTTCCTTCATAACTACCATCCACCTCAATATAACTCTCTTACTTCTAAAACTTGAACCAACATCTCTGTATTCCTCAGTCTCTCCGATACCTTCAAGCAAAATACTTACCATGGCTGAGGATCAGGCAATCTGTCTTAACTCTGATAAGAAAATCATCGAATCTTCTCCTGTAGAAACCCTACCAGTTATTCCTTATTCCACTGATGTTCCAGAATAAAATCCTAATCCTCTTCCAAGTGTTGAAAAATTAGACAACCCTAAAAATGATAGCATCCCTCCATTGTTGCCTGAAACGCTCAACGAGCAGAGTAAAGAGGAAAAGGAAATTCTGGTTCAAGAAGAAAAACAGTGTGAGTCTTCATCTGCAGCAAAAGTATAATCGATCAGCCCAGAAAGTGTTGAAGCTACTATAGAAAGTGGTGAGTCTACAGGTATTCCTGATTCTTCTGGTGTTGCTCCTATGGAACCTCAAGAAAGGGACGCCATAGAAAATATGTTGTCTATTGACGCTAAGGGATTAATGAGTGAGGAAAATTCGGGTGTGCCTGAGTCTCGAGGGGAAGATACTCAGACCTTAGTAGGAGAAAGAGTAATGGTTTCCTTTGAAAAGTCGGCTCCGGAAGAGACTACTGGGACCCCTCTTGATGGACCTGACCCCTCTCCAGAGGAAACAGGTCAGGAATCATCATCCTAGGTCAGTTTCGACCCTGCTCTTTCTCCTCACTTTGAAACTGAGCCTTTGAGTGTGGTGGCTCCTGTAATGAGGTCCAATGATGAAGAAGATGAGGATGATGTTGCGCTGAGTGCATTTTTTAAGGTAAGAAGAATAGTAGCAACTCCTGAGCCCCTTCCCAAGTGACCTACCACAAGGTTACAGAAAAAGGAAGCTCTTGAGTCTGCTCTCAAAAAGAGTAAGAAAAGTAGCAGGAAGAAGAAGAGAAGGCTAGTCAAGGATGGTGAAGTTGTTTGTGATAAGAATATTCCAGTTGTGGAAGTTGATGAGGAAGCCCCAGAGGAACCAAGTTCCTTGATCAAGAAGTCTCAGAAAAAGAAGCACTCTATTGAGAGTACTTCGAAATATGTTGTTTGTACGCCATGTGAAAAGTCAATGAAGGATAGTGACAAGCTGAAAGAAGTGGAAGCAGCAGAGTCTTTGTCTGATAAGGATATACAAGTGAAGTCTAGTGGGAAAGATCAGTCTCGTGGAAAGCCTGTGAAAAAGAAATTGGAGGATGTCAAAGAACCCGGTTCTTTGAAGAAGGCAAAGAGTGGTAGCATCTCTGGTAAAGAAAGGTTGAGGTATCAAAAGATGTTGTGGGGTCGTACTTTTGACCCTGAAATCTCTGAGATGGATGGAATGCGTCAAGTGCTTGAGATGTGTGAATTTCAACAGTGGGCACACCTATTCAAGGTGGATGTGCCCAAAGTATATGAGGAAGAGGTTCAAAGTTTCTATGCAGATCTCTTTACTGTTGAATCTGATCACATCTGCGCACTGGTGAATCGCGTAGACATTGTTATGGACTTTGCTGTGCTAGGAGAAATACTCAATGTTCCTGCTGAAAGGTTGTCTTATGTTCGAGATGCCTGTAGCTCAAACTTTAGGAATTCTATTGTCAAAGAGAGAGCCGTACAACAAGGGGAACGGGTACATAAGAAGGCCTTGCTTCCTGTTTACCAGTTGCTCTTTGAGTTAATGAACACGGTCTTGCTTCCTCGAGCTGAAAGGAGATCCATCACCTCCAAGGTTGATATATTTCTTATGGAAGCACTAGATGGGTTCAAAACTGTTAATATGCCAGCTATAATGATTGAGCATATGCAAAAGGTGGCAGAATTCGAAGATGGCAACCATGGTCTCCCCTATGGATTTCTCCTTACACGAGTGTTCAAATATTTTAAAGTGCCTTTGGGACAACCTAAAATGGGGACCAAGAACCATACCTTCTCTAAGACTACACTAGAGGAGTGTGAGTGTATTGACAAAAGTAGAGGAGTAGGCAACACTTCAACGATCTCCCAGCTCATAAATGCTCCAAATTGTGCTACTGAAGAGATCAGGAAGTTGAAGGCTTGGAATGCCATATTAGAGACTCAGCTCAGTCAGGCCCAAAAGGCACCAGGGTCTTCCAGTTCTTCCAACTCAGAGGTTGCTCGTCTGACTAAGGAGAATGCTGATCTCAAGCAACAGGTTGAGAACCTGAAGGAGAAACTGCTCGCTGAGCAAATGTCCGCCAATGCTCGGATAGATCTCGTTCTCAAAACTATTGTCTCCTTTTCCAAGCCCTATTCCTCTAGTGTCCTCTAAGCATATCCCCCAGTGACCAGTGTTTGAGTTTGTCTCTCTTAAAAGTGTTTTGATGATGTTATGGTGGTTTTTTTTCTTTTTCTTTTTTGGTTTGTGGATGGAAATCACTAGTACTGCTCCCGTGTAAACAGTCCAAATATGTTTTCATTGTTTAATGAAAGCTTTCCTTCTTTTGTTGCAAATGCTTCTGTCTCTCTGCTTCTCTTTTCTATCATGTTTGTGTGCTCACAAGTGGCATGAGCTAACTAAGCTAGACTTCTTTATGCTATTTGATTGTTTGTGTATTTTTAATGATGCCAAAATGGGGAAGATAAATACAATAATTAAGAATAGTATTGATTATTAAGGGGTAAGCACAAATCCATGACTGATTATTAAGGGGGGAGCACAAAGACATGACTGATTATTAAGCGGGAAGCACAAAGTTAGGGGGAACTTGTAAAGTTATGGATTATGTTGTTCTGTGCGGGATTATCAGTTTTTAAGTTTGTCATCGTCAAAAAAAGGGAAATTGATAGGTTTATAGTACCTTAGCTTTATGTTTGATGATCTAACAAACTTATTGTCAAGCACCACATAAGAAACCTGATACACACTTGGTACACAACTCAATTATCTGACTCAAGCTAATGAGAGTTTCTATGGCTTCGGAAGATAAAGGATCAACACAGGGAACTGATCCCCTTGCATTCCCCTGGCAACAGTAGGAAGTCAACTCTCCACAGCTAGAAAGTGACTGCCTGCACTGTACACGCAAACAGTACGGCACAGTGCAACAGTCACTTCCATTGGGAAGGCCCTTGTACCAACTAAGTGATTACATCATTCAAGTGATGTCATCCAAGTTGTATTAACATTAACATTACAACAAAACATCACTTGAATACTTGAGAATTAACTCAAGCAATTCAAGCATATGATAATCAAGCATTCAATTCTCAAGTGCATCAAGAGCAAAGTATAACACTGCTACGGACCAGTTCTTACAACATGTCTTTGTATGTCCTTAGTTGAGTTGTAACTTCGTAATTGTTCTTCATTGAAAATCCTACTCTGCTTATCTAGAAGCATTAATTAGGAATCCTTTGTAAATCATAAACTTTAGTGTTTGTGTCGTGACTAGAGTTAGTCATGTGTTGAAGTCTTTGTAATAGGTGTATTGCAAAGTGGCTTGTAATTGGTGTATTACAAGTTAGTGAGGGAGTAAGCCCTAGGTTGACATAGGTTGTAGTCTAAAAGATTGTTCATAGTAAATTTGAAATCTTACCAGTGTAGGTCGTGATTTTTTGATCCCATTGAGCAGTGATTTTTCCACGTAAAAGATCCCTTGCCATTTACTTACTGTTGTGCGAGCTTAATCTATGGAATCTTATATAAGACATGGTCTCTATATAGTTTGGTGGGCTCATATATTCTATCAAATAAAATATAGACGAATTAATGAAGCGGAAACTCGCACTTCCATAATACATACTATGTTTTCCCTTAATCCCATTCTTGTTAGTTTCGCGTATGCTTGTTAAATTTTATTTATTGTCATAGTTCACTAAAAGTTATTTTATAAGTAACAATTTTTTTTTTTGCAATAACAATACAGTCATAAAATTCATCTATTTTAATTATAATTTTTAAGCTAAAACATTATATTAAATCACACTAAAGTAGCTAAATTATACTCACTATAATAGTAAGTCACTAAATTTTGCTCATTATAATGACAAGGCCTACCCATCAAAGGTGATTTTACAGTAAGGGGGTTTAACGCGTGGGGCGGGGCGGGTAGGGAAAAATTGAAACCGTCCGGGTTTCGAACCGGACCGATTACAGGTTAGGATTTACCGGGCTTAACGATCCGGGTCCATCCGGGTAAAAAATGAACCGTAAGGATTGCGGGTCCAAGGGACCGGGCCGGGTTAACGTTAAGTTTTTTTTTCTTGTTCTTTTTTTTGTACTTTGTATAACTATCGTAAAAATATAAAAAAAAAAAATCTTATAAAAATAGTGTTTGAATAAAGGATGCAAAGACTTTAAATTTTTATATTTGAATATTTCATTAAGAATTTAAATTTTAAGATAATAGAATACAATGAAGATGGAAAAAAAATTCCACTCATAATTTGCAAGTTCAAACTTGCAAATTAAAGTTTAAATTTAATACTTCAAATTAAAGTTCAAACTTGCACTTATCATTACATAATAAATTAGTAATACTTCAAATTAATCTAACAAACTAAAACATTAAGCATAATACGTCTAATAATATTAAAATAACACAAATTGTCTCAAATCAACTTAAAATCTTAAAATACGAATTTTTGGAGAACGCTCAAGACAACTCTTCATATGCATCCTTAAACAGCCTGTGCCCGCACAGTTTGGACGAAAATTTAAGCTTCGACCACAGTTCTTGCACTTTACTTTGTAAACTTCTTTACTTTCTTCTACCACCTCAAAGTATTCCCAAACATATGAGCGCACTCTAGAATCACGAGGCATGATTTAACTTGAATTGAGAATATGAGTTTGAGAAATGAGAGATGAGTGAAGAAATGAAGAAGAGGGGGGTGCATTTATAATTTTTCAAAGGGGTAAATTAGTAATTACAAAAAGTGTTATTTTAAAAGTAATAAAAAAGCCCAAAAAAGGGCTATTTGTGCAAAAGAATTGTTGGGCAACGGTTCCTTGGCCCAATTGACCGTTGCCAACGGTAACAATCAATTAAAAAAAAATATGAAACAACTAGCCGTTAACCGGTCAGGGTCGGTCCAGATCGGGCCGGTTAACCGATTCTACAGTGAATCGCGTTGAACGGGTTTGACCGGTCCGGTTAACCGATTGAACAAAGGTGAACGGACCAACCCCTTACCCCCATTAACCCAGCCCACCCGACCTCCTATATACCGGTCCGGACCGGGCCGATTTCAACCGGTATGGGCCGTCCAGAAACGGGCTGACCCGGCCCATTCAACACCCTTATTTTACAATTATAATGGAATAAATCTTATGATTTAATTGTTATAGTAGGTAAAAACTTCAGTAGTTAATATGACGAAAAGTAATTATACATCTTTAAGTGTTATAGTAGTAAGGTTGAATGACTTTACTATGACAAAAGAAATATTGTATTTTCATAGCTATAATAGATAATAAAACTTCAATCAATAAATCGTAATCAATAAATGTGATCTGTAAGTCGCACTTGTTAAACGCGATTATTTATACTTTATCAGAAGATTATATCTAACGTTCCCCATCAAACTTTCTAGGGTTTAGGTATATAACGGCGCTGACAACGTCCTATAACTAGATCAGAACCACATATTAGCCTTTGTGAAGGCACCGACTCAGAATGGGATTGTTGTACATTAGTGTTAAAATTAAGTTGGATGAAGAAGAAAATGAGCTAATGTGAAATTAATCTACATTATTATTCATCATTTCTACTTGCGTTACGTTTAATATGTAACATATTGTTAATTCTAGCTTCATTAATTTTAGAGTTAAAATTTATCTTTTTAAGAATCACAAATCAAAACTTTTGAAGTGGTAACTTTAACTATAAATGTCATTTTTATACTTATTTGATTGCAAAATAATATTTTCACTTAAAAGAGCAGTTCTTATACTTCCGGACAAGGACGACCAATCCTAGCAATTCGTGACAAGGGCTAATCAACTTTTACATGCCCATGCCATTTATAAACATATAAATAACATGTTCTCATGCACAGGTAAGATATGAATATTCTTGCTCCCAAACACACGCGCAACTATATATGGTCGTACAAGTAATAAAATTACAAGTCAAGTGGCAAATCCACAGAGACTTGTATCAATTACCCACTAAATTTACCAAGATTGTTATTCATCAGTCAAGCAAAAATCGAGTTCAAGAATATGATTATACTAAACTACAATTCTAAGTAGTAACTAAATTATCAAGTAGCAAAATGGTTGTTGTGTATTCAGTAGAGACAAATATTCTAGGGTTGTGATCAATACATCCTATTGTGTTCTTGTGAACTTCCTCTTTTCACTCATGGTTGCTAATTAATCAAACAATTGCTCTCATAGCCTTCTCCCGAAGTACTACTCGCCTATTCAAAATAGATTAACGCCTATA
>ML348138.1:55334-69980 GCA_005239505.1 Nicotiana paniculata | reverse complement strand
AGAGAGGAAATCATCAAAATGAAGAAAAACCTGTGGATTACTACTCAGCAAAGCAAAAACATTTTTTTTATCTCCTTAGTTCATTACTCTGTAATTCAATTATGCAAGTTCTTTTGGATTTGATTATTATGAACATGTTTAGCTAATTTCTTAATCTAGGGTTTTGGTGGAACCCGTTGGGGGACTAACTTGTGGTGATATTAATATAGTTTGGTTGATTGTTCATCTCTATTTGTTCAATTATGTTCTTATTGTAGCTAATTGAATGGCCATCAATTAGTTGTGCCTAACTAGTGTGTATCTACTTGAGAGAGAGTGCATATTTAGGTAATTTTTTGAACAACGCCACTCCCAGAGTATAGACGAAAGTCATAACCGAGGGTTTAGAGGTTGGATTGGAGATAACGATACCTCGGGTGCAATCTAAAGTGAACTGTAATGCAATCTAGCTAGCGTAACTTGAAAGAGTGCGTATAGTAAATTATCATAATTAATTGAGAGATATTTATGGTAGATAGATTGTTCATTATTGATAGAGACAACTAATCAAATTATAAGAAGTATCCGAGAAGTAAGTTCATCAACGGGGGAAACCATAACCTTAGACCTTTATCATCATTGTTTACAACACATTGTTAGTAATTGCTAGTTATTATTATTGTCAGTAAAATTAGTAAAACATCACCAATTTATATTAAAAAGTCTTGAGAGAATTGATTGAGTAAAAGTTGCGTATTCTAAAGACTTGATTGATACGTAAATTCCCTGTGGGATCGACTCTAGGCATAATACCCCGGATTATATTTGCAACGCCCGTTTAGTCTTTTATTAGACATAGTTGAGCGTGATCAGACACCACCTTCGAGTCTCCGATGATTGATTCAGTGCCAATGGTTCGAGAGTTTGCTGATGTATTTCCTTCAGACCTTCCGGGCATGCCTCCCGATCGTGATATTGATTTTTGCATTGATTTAGCTCCAGGCACCCAACCTATTTCTATTCATCCGTTCCGTATGGCTCCGAAGGAGTTGAAGGATCATCTTGAGGAGTTGTTGTCTAAGGGGTTTTTCAGACTGAGTGTATCATCGTGGGGTGCTCCAGTTCTATTTGTGAAGAAAAAGGATGGGTCCATGCAGATGTGTATTGATTACCGCCAGTTGAACAAGGTTACCATTAAGAACAAGTATCATTTGTCGTGCATCGATGATTTGTTTGACCAGTTGTAGGGTGCTTGTGTGTTTTCTAATATTGATTTGATATCGGGGTATCATCAGTTGAGGATTCGGGCTTCAGATGTTCCGAAGACTGTTTTTCGTACGAGATATGGCCATTATGGGTTCTTGGTGATGTCCTTTGGCTTGACTAATGCCCCAGCAGCATTCATGGACTTGATGAATAGGGTGTTCAGGTCGTATATTGATTCCTTTGTCATTGTCTTCATTGATGACATCTTGATTTACTCACGTAGCCTGGGGGAGCACGAGCAACATTTGAGAGTTGTGCTCCAGACTTAGCGAGAACAGAAGCTATATGCTAAGTTATCAAGTGTGAGTTCTGGTTGGATTCCGTGGAATTCTTGGGGAATATGGTATCCGGAGAGGGTATCAAGGTTGATCCTAAGAAGATCGAGGCAGTTCAGAGTTGGTCGCGTCCTACTTCAGCTATAGAGATTAGGAGCTTTTTGGGTCTAGCAGTCTATTATCGCCGATTTGTGGAGGGGTTCTCTTCTATTGCAGCTCCATTGACTAGATTGACTCAGAAGAATGCACCGTTTCGATGGTCTGACGAGTGTGAGGCGAGCTTTCAGAAGCTCAAGGCAGTATTTACCTCAACACCAGTTCTAGTATTTCCTTCTGGTTCTGGATATATACAGTATATTGCGACGCTTCGCGGGTTGGCTTAGGGTGTTTATTGATGCAGGAGGGGAGAGTTATTGCTTATGCTTCACGCCAGCTGAAGGTTCATGAGAAGAATTATCCTGTGCACGATTTGGAGTTGGCGGCGATTGTTCATGCTCTTAATATTTGGAGGCACTACTTGTATGGAGTGTGCTGTGAGGTTTATACAGACCACTGTAGCTTGCAGCACTTGTTCAAGCAGAGGTATCTTAATTTGAGGCAGCGCAGGTGGCTTGAGTTGTTGAAGGATTATGATATCACCATTCTTTATCATCTGGGCAAGGCAAATGTGGTAGTAGATGCTTTGAGCAGGAAGGCGGAGAGTATGAGTAGCTTGGCTTATATTGCAGCAGAGGAGAGACCTCTAGCCTTGGACATTCAGTCCTTGGCCAATCTCCTGGTGAGATTAGACCTTTCAGAGCCTCATCGAGTTTTAGCACGTGTGGTTGCTCAGTCTTCGTTATTGGGGGAGATTAAGGCCCGACAGTTCAATGATGCGTGCTTAGCAGAGATTCGGGAGACAGTGGTTCAGGGTAGGTCTAAGGAGGTTACTATTGGCGAGGATGGTGTTCTAAGACTTCAGGGCAGCTTATGTGTTCCTAATGTTGATGGCCTGAGGGAGAGAATTCTAGAGGAGGCACACAGTTCTAGGTATTCGGTTCATCCTGGTGCTACGAAGATGTATCGTGATTTGAACCAGCATTACTGGTGGAGGCGAATTAAGAAGGACATTGTGGAGTATGTGTCTAGGTGTCTTAATTTCCAGCAGGTTAAGTATGAGCACCAGAGGCCAGGAGGCCTAATTCAGCATATGCCCATTCCTGAGTGGAAATGGGAGCGCATCACTATGGACTTCGTGGTTGGGTTGCCTCGTACTTTGCGAAAGGTTAACGCGGTTTGGGTCATTGTGGATAGATTTACCACATCGGCGCATTTCATTCCAGTGGCTACTGCAAATACTTCTGAGAGGTTGGCCCAGGTCTACATTCGGGAGAAGTCCGGCTGCACGATGTGCCGGTGTCCATTATATTAGATCGAGGTCCTCAGTTCACCTTGCACTTCTGTAGAGCATTGCATAGTGAGATGGGTACCCAGATAGACCTCAGCACATCATGTCACCCTCAGACTGATGGTCAGTCAGAGCGTACAGTTCAGATATTGGAGAACATGCTCAGGGCATTCAGAGGTCAGTGGGACCAGTTCTTGCCTTTGGCTGAGTTTGCTTACAATAATAGTTATCAGTCCAGCATTGAGATGGCACCATTTGAGGCTTTGTATGGTCGGAGATGTCGTTCCCCTATCGGGTGGTTTGAGCCTGGCGAGGCTAAGTTGTATGGCACCGACCTGGTGAGAGATGCTTTGGAAAAAGTGAAGTTGATTCAAGAGAGGCTCCGCACAGCGCAGCCCAGACATAAGAATTACGTGGATCAGAGAGGGTGTGATGTATCATTTATGGAGGGAGACAAGGTTCTATTGAAAGTCTTGCCTATGAAGGGTATTATGAGGTTTGTGAAGAAGGGCAAGCTAAGCCTGAGGTTTATAGTTCCCTTCGAGGTGTTGAGGTGAATCGGGGAGGTTGCTTATGAGCTGAACTTACCTCCCAGTTTATCAGGAGTTCATCCAGTTTTTCATGTATCCATGCTTCGGAGGTACCACGCCGACTTCTCTCACGTGGTTGATTTCAGCACTATTCATTTGGATGAGAGGTTGGGCTACGAAGATGAGCCAGTTTCTATTATTGATAGACATGATCGCCAGTTGAGGTCCAAGAGAGTTTCTGCTGTGAAGGTCCAGTGGAGGGGCCAACCAATCGAGGAGGCGACCTGGGAGTCCGAGGAGGACATGCGGAGCAGATATCAGCACTTATTCAGCACTTCAGGTATGATTCTAGACCGTTCGAGGATGAACGTTTGTTTAAGAGGTGGAGAATGTAACGACCCGACCAATCGTTTTGTGTTATCGGACCCCGTGCCCCTAAATGAAACTTCCCATAGCGGCTTATTATGATTTATGGGGGGGGGGGTGATTCGGGATTCGGAAGTGTTTAGAGTGCTATAGGAACACTTGGTTCCTTAAGGTTGGCCTTTAAGGCCAAGTTTGACTTCGGTCAACATTTTTAGTAAACGACCTCGGAATCGAGTTTCGACGATTCTAGTATATTCGTATGATGATTTCGGACTTGGGCGTATGTTCGGAATAGGTTTTGGATGACCCGGGAGCGTTTTGACGCCCAATATTGAAATACGAGTTCCTTAAGTTCCTATTTGTGGTTTGGGACGTGTTTTTGAGTTATCGAGGTCCGAACAGAATTCCAAGACTGGAAATAGTTCCATTATGTCATTTATGACTTGCCTGCAAAATTTAGTGTCATTCCGAGTAGTATAGGTCGGTTCGGCGTGTTGTTAGCGTAGTCAAGAAAACTGAAAGTTCCTAAGTTTGGTTCTAGGGGTTTTGAGGTGTGATTTTGAGTTTTAGCGTGGTTTTGGGTGTTTCGAAGACTCGAGCGAGTCCGTATTATGATTTGGGACTTGTTGGTATATTTGGACGGGGGATCGGGTGGGCCCAGGTGCCTCCCGGACACCACATGAGGCTAAAAACCAGCTGAAATAGCTGCTGGTGCACCTGTTCTGGTGTGATCCGTAGGTGCTGTTGCCTGGTCGCAGGTGCGACCCCCAGCGGGTAGTTCATTTCTCGCAGGTGTGGACAAAGTCTCACAGGAGTGGGGCCGCAGGTGCGGTCTCCCCTCCGCAAGTGCGGGCCTGGGCTTCCTCGTCCATTTCCGCAGGTGCGAGCCTTTGCTCGTAGGTGCGGTCCTCGAGCCGCAGGTGCGGAAACACTATCAGACAATGTGCTTCTTAAATACGGGATTCTTCATTATTTCTTCATTTCTTCCTCCATTAGAACACCTTGAGAGCTTGGGAAAAGGGCTCAACGACCCAATCACTGAAAGGTAAGTAGATTCTATCTTAGAGTTAGTTAATGCATGCATTCTTAGTGGAATTTAACTACTTAATTAGTGAAAATTTAGGAATTTGGGTAGTAACTTAGGGCCTTCGTGAATTTAGAAAATTACCCGTGAATTAGCTATGAAATCAAGTTAAAATCATGTATTAATGATCCTTAGGCCATGGGTGAGTGTTTCCTTCGAGAATTTTTGGAATCCGAGCATGCGGGCTCGGGGTTGGATTTTGGGATTTCTTCAAGAATGGTGAATTTGGCTAAGTAATAGGATAATTTCATTCTTTGAATATGAATTGATATATTTGTATAACATTTGGCTAGTTTTGAGTCCGTGGGTGTCGAGTTCAGAGTTTCGGGCACATTCTTGACCCGGGGAGTAGGTGCGACGCGAGGTGAGTCTCCTTTCTAACCTTGTAAAGAGGAACTGTCCCCCCTAGGTAATTTAAATGCTATATGTGATAATTGTGGGGGATACGTACGTCCAAAGTGACGAGAGTCTGTACGTAACGGCTATTACTATTTTGTCCGGATAGTTAGGTCCACATCATGCCTTGTGTTTTACTTGATGTAGACATGTAATTTTTGACCCTCCCCGTGATTTTACACAGTATAGCGTTTAAATATTTAGTTTAGGTCTAATATCATTATCTTAACTAGTTTTGACCTTTTTACTTTATTTTATCGCAAAAACAAAAATTATATAAAAAAAAAAGTTTCATTTTGTAGTCATACAATTTTGTTAGGATTTTTACTTTTATATAATCTTTGAAAAATACCAACAAAAAAAAAAATAGTTTGAACTTTAATTCTTAGTTTTATTTTTAATATAATCAATTAAGAGTTATTTTATATTTTTTCTTATAAGTATTTTAGAAGCAACTTCTTAGCCCAATTTTATAGATTTAGAGCCCAACTCAGACCTAAGCTCATAATTCTCAAGCCCATTCCCCTTAGCCCAATACCTATTAAAGCAAACCATAGAAGACAATCTTATATACAAAGCAAACCATAGAAGACAATCTTCAACCATCACACTAATCAGCTGCCTCCGCCAGCCACTCTTACTCGCCGGAAAACACTGGAGGTCCTCACCCCTCTCCTTGTTGCCAACCTTTGAAAACTCCAGCCGCCGCCGGAACAGACAGCATCGGCCCACCCAATCCCCTTTCGACCATGCGCGCGAACAAGAACAGAAAACCAAGAAAACAAAAAAAAACTGTTACATTTCATTTCAAGATTTCAGCTTCTCTTCTGATTTTCGATCTCGAAACCACAGTATCGGTGTGAAGTTTGATTGAGTTCATTTTCGTTCGAGTTCCCGGTGCCGATTCGAGTGTCCATCTGCCGGTTCTATTTGTTCTAAAGGGATTTTCAGTAGCTTCAAAAGGTCCCTTCTTAACTAATCTTTTAATCTAAGTTATATTTCATGACGTTTGCTGGAATTGTCGTTTTTGAAGAATTTTCTAATATAGTCTATTGAATACTAATTCTCTGTTTAGTCCTATAAAACTCACAAGTGAAATTATATTGATCTATTTAATTCCGTTGGTGTTTTGTCTGTATGTATTTTGTTATGTATTATTAGCATGTATCCTGCTACATTTAGGCGCGACTAATAACAAATAATTGTGGCCATGGGTACGGCTCCCGTGGCATGGTCACGATACGTAAATTCCTATTTTGGGTGTGCATTTCATGTGACCAGACCATGACTTTTAATAGTAATAAAATAAACATGTCGCAAAATCGCGGGTGCATTTCATGTGGCGCGGTTTGCAACATGTACCAAAACGACAAGTGTATGATAATGTGACTTGTCCCAACAATAATTTCCATAAATACTAAAAGCGGTTTAAAGGATTAAAAATTCATAATAGGTTTAAAACACGTAATTAATCAGATAATTAGGCCAATTATTAATAGTTAAGCGACCGTGCTAGAACCACAGAATTCGGGAGTGCCTAACACCTTCTCCCGGTTTAACAGAATTCCTTACCCGGATTTTTGGTTCGCATACATTTTTAAACATAGTCAAATTTCCTCGATTTGGGATTTTAAAATAAACCGGTAATTTGGGACACCATAAATTATCCCAAGTGGCGACTCTGAAAATCAATAAATAAATCCCAAATCCGAATAATGTCACTTTAATTGGAAAAACTCCCTTATTACCCTCACCAGTGAAAAAGGAGGTGTGACAACTCTAGCGACTCCGCTGGGGAAATAGAACCCAGAATCTCTGGTTCAGGATTTAAGAATTCGAGCTTAGAATAAACTGTTTTATTTGGCTTTATTATCTGATTTTTACATGTTTAAACCTAACGTGCTAAATGTCGGTTTTTACCGCTTTGATATTACCTGAACTGTGTATAAATTGTGTTGAAACCATTTTCTCTCGGAGTCTTCTAAATCATCTGGGAAGTGTGCACTTCGTGTGACTTCTTTTCTGTTAGAGTCATATCCAAATTTTAGAACGAGGTACGGATAAGTTGCAAAGCCGGTGAAGCTTCTGTATTCCCGGTACGCTGCCCCGACCTCGGCTCGAGCTGTCCGCTCGGGTAAGCCTGGTCTAGAACAAAACCCCAGATTTAAACCTAGAATAACAAAACCTCATGCCGGATCCCTAGTAGGAACGCTTATTTGCATCATGTGCATTTGACTTAGGGGACTCAACACAGGGGTTGGGTCCGTCTAGGACAGGTGTACCCGAAATGAAAGACTATCTTGATGCATCTTACCTACTACGTATGCATTTATTTGTTTCGGCTTGTGTGTTGACCGGCTAAAAATAAAATCAACAAAAAAAATCAAGAGTGAGAGATATGTATTTGAAATCCTGAATCTTTGTCTAAAAGAAAGGAAATAATTGAATATTCTCAGAAGTCATATTCCCCGGTTCCATCAAAACTGGCCGAACTATGCAGGTCTGATTCTCACCGGATGTGAGATACGTAGGCAAACCGGTCCCGACCCCAATTTTCAAAAAAAAAAAGACAAATCCAAAAATATTTTTCTTTAAATCCCTCCTTAAGAAAATCCCAAACAAATAAGAAAAAAGAAAAGGATTTTAAACCCAAAAAAAAAGGAATATTTTCCTTCTTTCCAAAGTCTTTCATATGTTAAAAAATTAAAAAAAGGAAATAAAAATCAAATATATCCTTCAGAAATACTTTTCCAAAAAAAAAAAATCAAAAAGCGAAATTCCAAAAAACATTTTCTTTCTTTAAGAAGTCTTTATCTCAAAAATATCAAAAAAAAAATCATCAATCAAAAGTCAAAATCCAAAATACTTTTTTCATTATCTTGAAGTATTTTTCCCAAAAATAAAAAAAAATAGTAAATCAAAAATCCAAAAAAAAAGATATTCTCTTTCTTCTATAGAAGTGTTTCTTCCAAAAATTCTAAAAAAAAAAAATCTGAAACAAAATCCAAAATATTTCCTTTTTCTTTTGAAGTTCTTCTTTCAAAAATAAAAATCAAAAACGAAATTTCAAGAAAAAAATCAAATTCCAAAGTATTTTCTTTCTTCTTTAGAAGTCTTCATTTCAAAATTTTGAAAGAAAAAAATAAAGAAAAATCAAATCAAAATCCAAAAAATAAATAAAAAAATTTCTTGCTTTAGAAGTCTTTCTTTCAAACATTTGAATCAAAACACAAAAGAAAAGCAAAAGCCAAAAATATTTTCTTTCTCCTTTTAAAGCATTTCCCAAAAAAAAAATATGCCTCGGTTTTGTAAAAGAAAAAAAAGAGTTAGCTTATTTGCGCCATTCTCAATCTTCCCGAACTACGCAAGATCTGATTCATGCGGCGTCATGATACGTAAGCAATCCCCATCGGATTCGATCATAGCCATAAACAAATTGAATAAAAGAGAAAGAGAGAAAAATTGAGCGAAAAAATAAAGAAAAGAGTGAAAAAAAAGTGAAAAAAAAAGAGAGTGACAAAAAAAAACTGAAAAAAACAAAGAGCGAAAATGACAAAAAGAAAAAGGAAAAGAAATTGAGATATAGAAAATTCAAAAAAAAAAAAAAAAGAATGAGAGAGAAAATTTGAAAGGGACATTTAAAAGTCGGGATGAAACATGCAACCGTTCGAACACGTGGTAGAAACGTTTGACTGTTAGGTGCATTGCATCCCCAATATGTGATCCCCTATATGTTAATTGTCTCAAACTAACCCGGTTGTTGCGTGTGCAAGTTAAACAGGTCATATTTAGGTGGTTGGTTTTGTGGTAGTCTGGTTTCTCGTCCTTTACAATATCCAAAGGTAAAGATGGCCTCTGCAAGCAATCTGCCAATCATCGGTCCTGAGGATAACCCGGCATCGGCTATTCCGCAGCCTGAATCAGCAACTGCTGAAGAAAATAGAATGTTGCGTCGCCGCATAGTGGAAATGTAGGACGCCTGGTCCAATGGTAAGGAACCACCAAATGTGATCCCTGGTTTTCCTGAGTGGATTCCCGGTTCAGATGGGCTTTCCAACATCCTGGTGCCCAACTCACTCTTCCCATGTGGGCACCCTCCAATGCCGTCTAATGGCCCCGGAATGCCTTATGTGGATCACCCCCAGGCGCCGGATTCAAGGGCACCGCCAACAATGTTCGCTGCACCACCAGTCTTCACCACGGCACAACCAACAACGCCCAAGCCAAACCCTTACCCTCAGCACCCGTAATATGAGTCTCCCATGGGTCAAGAAAAAACAACAACAAATCTCGATCAGGAAGAAATGGTACGGAAGATGAGAAGCCTAGAGCAAAGCTTAAATAACATACAGGGTTTGAGTGGTCAGAAGAGTGTCTCCTACTCCGATTTATGCATGTTTCCACATGTTCACCTGCCGGTTGGTTTCAAAACGCCAAAGTTTGAAAAATTTGATGGGCACGGAGACCCGATGGCTCACTTGAAACGATATTGTAACCAGCTGAGGGGTGATGGTGGAAAAGAGGAGTTTCTAATGGCCTACATCGGAGAAAGCCTCACCGGAATCGCTGCTTAATGGTATATGGATCAAGAAATTACCCATTGGCATGTGTGGGACGATTGGCCCGAGACTTTGTCCGCCAGTTCCAGTATAATGTGGACATCGCTCCCGACATGAACACTTTGTCTAATTTGAAAAAGAAAACTGCGGAAAGCTTTCGCGAATATGCTGTCAAATGGCGTGAGAAAGATGCCAGGGTAAAGCCTCTAATGGACGAAGCAGAAATGGTTACGGTCTTCCTACTGGCCCAAGAAGCGGACTACTTCCAGAATATGATGTCTGCTATGGATAGACCGTTCGCTGAAGCTATCAAAATTGGGGAGATGGTCGAAAGAGGTTTAGAAACGGGCCAAATTTTGAGTCAATCTGCTTTTAAGGTTACATCACAGGCCGTTCAGAGTGGTTCGGAGGGTTTGATGAACAGAATTGAGATAGAAGAGGGAGCTATGATGGCTTCGAGCTCGGAGGGGCCCGCAGGGTATTCAACCAATCATACATGCTTCCTAACATCCCACAACACTATTATCCTTATCAAGATGATGCTGCATATGCCATGGCACCGCCTCCCTATGCAGTGATGAACGCGCAATCTTATACGCGGCCACAACATTATACCCAAAACCGAGCTCCACCTCCCAGAAATGCCCATCCTTACCAAGATCCATGTAATACCCAAACAATGTTCCCCAATATAATCCTCGCCCAAGAGATCCTTTAAAAAAGAATCAGTTCACCCCTATTGGTGAATCATACTCTAGCTTGTTCCAAAAATTGGTCAAGATAGGTCTGCTGCAGACAGTGGCCCCAGACCGGCCGAACCCCGAGTCCCCCTCGCACCGGGCTGATGCTAGATGTGGATACCACTCAGGAGCAGTGGGACATGACACTGAAGATTTTTGGACTCTTAAAAGAGCAGTGGAAGATCTCATCGAGGTCCATGCAATAGTGTTTGGGGATGAAGAAGACCCCAATATGATGAATAACCCCCTGTCTGCTCACACTGGGCCGGTAGTCTGAATGATTTGTAAAGATGAAGAATTTGATCCGGCACTGAAGGCCATTGCAGCCATTGCCGAGACAGAAGAAAAGCCAAAAAATGATCGCCAAGCCTGAAAGTTCCCCCGTCAGATGGGAGTCTCGGTAGCCAGTCTTGCTATCCTTTCTGCGTCTGGATTATCTCGGGGTGTGATCCGGATGTTTTACTTTATTGTCTTACTTTCCGATGTAAACCTTTCTATCTTTAAACCCCAAAATAAAAAATAAAAAATCAAATGGAATTAATATTTCATTTTCTAAGAATGTTTTTTTTCTTAATCTTGTCTCTTTTCTTGCTCTGCTTTCAGTTCTGTTTATATGCAGATTTCAATAATATGACATGCTTGCGGACTTCATGCCCAGATCTTAAAACGCTGCCAGACTTCGAAATAATGAATCAAGAATCAGAATGCAAATTATGTTATGTCCAGGAGTTAAAACAATAAATCAGAACAGCCAAAGGAAAATTGGTTAAGATTGGAAAGATCCATACATTACTACAAGAGTACTGCCGAAAGAGTGCGTTTGTACTTGGGGTACATCGAAGGAAATGTCCCTGAAACAACTGTCAACGCAGATGCAGTCAAAAGATCCTAAAACATTGTTAAACTTCGAAATGATGGATCAATAATCCGAATGCAAATGAAGTTTGGTCAAGGAAATAAAACAATGAATTGGAACAGCCAAAAGAAAATTGGTTAAGAATGGAAAGTTACCTACATTACTACAAGAGTACTGCCAAAGAGTGTGTTTGTACTTGGGGTACATCGAAGAAAATGCCCCCTGAAACAATTGTCAACGCAGGTGCAACCAAAAGGTACTATGTTTGATCTTTCATATAGCATTAAATGTTCTCTGATTGGGATGACGAAGGCTTTCATTCTCGCTACCCAAACACCATTAACCTTTTTTGCCAACCCTTTGAGCCGGTTCACCTTTCTTTGATTACCCTCTTTGGAACCTGAAAGTGTTATTGAAAAAAAAACAAAAAAAAAAAGAAAAAAGAAAAATCAATGAAACTAAGAAAGAAAAGGAGAACAAGGAAAGCAAAAGAAAGAGAAAACAAAACAAAACAGAGGAAAAACAAAACAAAAACAAAAGTTCCCTGAACTACGTTCGACTTGATTCCGAAAGGATACGTAGGCAGCCTCTCCCTGGGTTTTAGTCACACCAAAATAAAAATCAACAGTTCCCCAAGAGTTTAAGCTGGGGCAAGCATTAAGATTCGGTGATATGTCGCCTTAAAGGTTCCAAAGTTGTAATTCAACACAAATTCTTTTCACCAAAAACCCTATTCAACTCCTTCCGATCAATCGGCAAAGATGTCCAAAATTGGGGGATACAGTTGTTTGGATCCAAATACAAGCAAATGAGGGAAATTAAAATGAGAGAGTCTCACTGGTGAAAACCCACACGGACACTGTGAGGCGACGGTGAGCAGAGAAATTAAAAATGAGAGAGTCTTGTTAGTGAAAACTCGCAAAGAGCACTACAAGGCGACGCTGAGAAGAGCAATGAGAGAGGTTAGTTGGTGAAAACCCGCAAAGGGCGCCACTGATCGAAAAGGATAATGGGTCATTGACATGGATGCAGTCCGGGGCAAGGTTTCTCGATCTCAAGGTAATTATCATGATGAATTTATGAGGGTCGGACGGTTTACAAGGATTAGGCATCCAGTCCAAAAGGCATGTCATGTTCATTGAAGTCCGCATTGCACTTCAGATAAGTCCTTCTTTCCTTTCCCCTAAAGGGACACCTTTTGTTTATATTCATTGTCCATTCTGTCGTTTATTTTTCTTTTAAATCCATTTCGGTCTAACTCTGTCCCAAAACTAAGGCAGAGAAAGGATGGCAAGACTGATTTATAGGGCTCTCATTTGACACGGGTCAATATGCAAAAGGCACCCAGCCTCGTCAGGGGCATCGAGTCGATCTCAACTGGCCGTAGCGGCCGATACTCCAAACTCAAAACCTTGAAAGGAGAAAATCAAATCGAAGTTCCTATAAAGGCGAATGAAGTTGAAAGGTTGAGCCCTGCATAGCTAACCATCTTGGCAAGGTTTGAAAAGCCGAAATATCCCAAATACCCTAAAGTTACAGTTGGAAGAAAAGTCAGAAGTGAAAGGCCAATAAAGGCGAAATAAAGCTGCAAAGGTTAAGTCCCACACGACCAACCGTCGCAACAGTGTTTGAGGGGCCAAACCCCCCCCCCCCCCGATACCCTGGAAATCCAAAAGAAAAAGTAAGTGAAAAGCCTACAAAGGCCAAACAAAAATATTGGGTCCCACGTGACCGATCGCCATGGTAAAAACTGGAAAGCCAAGGTTCCGGGGATGAGAGATGAAACCAAATCCCCAGCAAACAAGCAAGCAAGTGGTTGAGATCTTCATCAAGAGAACTGAGATCAATCAGTTGAAAATCAAGGCCGCAAAACCAACCATCATTTCAAACTAACGAATTGTTCTTTGTTTGAAAATCTAAAACAGGTGCAACTCGAAAGCAACCATGAAACAAGCAGGTGCAACCAAAAGAAATTGCGCAAGGGCTAGAAGGAGCTCTGCAACATTAACTCCAAAGAAAGGGAAGTTTCCTCCAAGAAATCTTTTTTCCGCATGCATAAAAAAAAGATAAATAAAAAAGGGGAAGAAGAAAGAAAGAAGAGAAAAATAAAAAAGAGAAGAATTGAAGTTTAAAATGACTCAAAGTAGTATGAGGCCTCCAATCCCCAACCACACCTGTTCCCTACGCAGGGTATACACTCCCGTAGTCGATGCCAATCAAGGGTATAGACTCCCTGGTTGATGATTTCTTTTCCAATCAAGGGTATACACTCTCTAGTTGATGATTTATTTTCCAATCACGGGTATACACTCCCTGGTTGATTTATTTTCCCGACGCAGGGTACACACTCCCGTAGTCGATGCCAATCAAGGGTATACACTCCCTGATTGATGATTTCTGTTTCAATCAAGGGTATACACTCCCTGGTTAATGATTTATTTTCCAATCAAGGGTATACACTCCCTGGTTGATGATTTCTTTTCCAATCAAGGGTATACACTCCTTGGTTGATGATTTCTTTTTCAATCAAGGGTATACACTCTCTGGTTGGTGATTTCTTTTCCAATCAAGGCTATACACTTCCTGGTTGATTTCCTTTCCCAACGCAGGGTATACACTCCCGTAGTCGATGCCAATCAAGGGTATACACTCCCTGGTTGATGATTTCTTTTCCAATCAAGGGTATACACTCCCTGGTTGATTTCTTTTCCCGACGCAGGGTATACACTGTCGTAGTACATACTCCCTGATTGGTGATTTCTTTTCCAATCAAGGGTATACACTCCCTGGTTGATTTCTTTTCCCGACGGAGGGTATACACTCTTGTAGTCGATGCCAATCAAGGGTATACACTCCCTGGTTGATGATTTCTTTTCCAATCAAGAGTATACACTCCCTAATTGATGATTTCTTTTCCAATCAAGGGTATACACTCCCTGGTTGATGATTTCTTTTCCAATCAAGAGTATACACTCCCTAATTGATGATTTCTTTTCCAATCAAGGGTATACACTCCTTGGTTGATTTCCTTTCGCGACGCAGGGTATACACTCCCGTAGTCGATTCCAATCAAGGTTATACACTCCCTGGTTGATGGTTTCTTTTCCAATCAAGGGTATACACCCTCTGGTTGATGATTTCTTTTTCAATCAAGGGTATACACTCCCTGGTTGATGATTTCTTTTCCAATCAAGGGTATACACTCCCT
>ML348138.1:0-55287 GCA_005239505.1 Nicotiana paniculata | reverse complement strand
GACGCAGGGTATACACTCCCGTAGTCGATGCCAATCAAGGGTATACACTCCCTGGTTTATGATTTCTTTTCCAATCAAGGGTATACACTCCCTGGTTGATGATTTCTTTTACAAACAAGGGTATACACTCCCTAGTTGATTTCCTTTCCCGACGCAGGGTATACACTCACGTAGTCGATGCCAATCAAGGGTATACACTTCCTGGTTGATGATTTCTTTTCCAATCAAGGGTATACACTCCCTGGTTGATGATTTCTCTTCCAATCAAGGGTATACACTCCCTGGTTGATGATTTCTTTTCCAATTAAGGGTATACATTCTCTAATTGATGTTTTTCTTTTCCAGTTAAGGATATACATTCCCTAACTAATGCTTTGCTTTTCCAATTAAGGGTATACATTCCCTAATTGATGTTTCTCTTTTCCAGTTAAGGGTATACATTCCCTAATTGATGCTTTCTTTTCCAATTAAGGGTATACATTTCCTAGTTGATGCTTTCTTTTCCAATTAAAGGTATACATTCCCTAATTGATTTCCTTTCCAACATAGGGTATACAATCCATCGTTAATTTTATTTTGCAACATAGGGTCTCCAACCCCTAGTTGATCTCGCTTTGAGATATAGGGTATCCACTCCCTAGTCTACAATAACTTCGGGTGCACTGCTCCCGGCTTTTCATCGCTTTCAATAACAAAATAGTGTAGATTTTCTTACAATAACTCGCGAAATTTTCCTGGTGAAAACTGGGGTAGAAAATTTCGTTTCGTTTGTTTTTTATTTTGCACAGATTGCAATTTAGGACAACGTATCCGAGACGACCAAAAGAAGATGTATCAATTCAGAATAAAAGAAAAAAAAAAGAAAAGAGTTGAACCCCCAAAGTATGGAAGCGGAAAAGATGTGGACTGCTCAAGACAGATTGAAGTCACAAGCTATGCATGTCCCGCCTTGATCCGAGAAGTTGAAAAGGGAATGAACTAGCACCTGCAGTCAACAAGCATCAAGATTCAGATCAGAGTCCGCATGAAGAACCAACCAAGACTCAAGACCAAGCTTTAGAAGACTCATAGATAGGAATCTTGTAACTCGTAGCTGATAGGCTTAGTTAGTCTTTTCTTTTTTATTTTGATGTAATAATGGGACCGCGGACCAAAACCTCGATGGAACGACACCTCACTCGAGTCCCTCATCCTCCCCACCCACTCCATCACTCCAAAACTTCTTGAACTACATGCGACCTGATTCCCTATAACCCGGGATATGTAGGCTGTCCAAAACCAGGACTCGATCACATTCTCCTTTCTTTTAGTTTTAGGTCTCTCTAAATAAGGGTCGGGTCAAAAAATCTGTCTCGTCGTTCTTTGCCTGAAAACTCTTTGCGTTTCCAGTCAAAGAGGGGCAACTGTAGACATGTAATTTTTGACCCTCCCCATGATTTAAGACAGTATAGCGTTTAAATATATAGTTTAGGTCTAATATCATTATCTTAACTAGTTTTGACCTTTTTACTTTATTTTATCGCAAAAACTAAAATTATATAAAAAAAGTTTCATTTTGTAGTCATACTATTTTGTTAGGATTTTTACTTTTATATAATCTTTGAAAAATACCAAAAAAAAAATAGTTTGAACTTTAATTCTTAGTTTTATTTTTAATATAATCAATTAAGAGTTATTTTATATTTTTTTATAAGTAATTTAGAAGCAACTTCTTAGCCCAATTTTGTAGATTTAGAGCCCAACTCAGACCTAAGCCCATCCCCTTAGCCCAATACCTATAACCCTAAAACATATACCCCAATAAAAGGCCCTTTAATCTTCATCACACACACAAAAAAAAGAACCCCCTCCCCAAAAAATCAGACCTAAACGGCAATAACCCACCCCTGTACAATTGGGAGCAGCAGGACTTAATTTGCATAAGAACAAGGAGAGTAGCAACAACCTTTTGAGGTTGCTTCACGACCTGGCCGGAAAATGTCATAGAAACAGCATCACCCCTCAACCATCCTTCTTCACCCCCTAACCAACAACAACCGTCATCACTGTTACACATACACACACAACACCCTTCTTTTCTTCTTATATACAAAGCAAACCATAGAAGACAATGTCCAACCATCACACCAATCAGCTGCCTCCGCCGGCCACTCTACTCGCTGGAAAACACTGGACGTCCTCCCCCCTCTCCTCGTTGTCAACCTCTGAAAAATCCAGCCGCCGCCGGAACAGACAACATCGCCCCACCCAGCCCCCTTTCGACCATGCGCGCGAACAAGAACAGAAAACCAAGAAAACAAAAAAAAACTGTTACATTTCATTTCAAGATTTCAGCTTCTCTTCTGATTTTCGATCTCGAAACCACAGTATCGGGGTGAAGTTTGATTGAGTTCATTTTCGCTCGAGTTCCAGGTGCCGATTCGAGTGTCCGTCTGCCGGTTCTATTTGTTCTAAAGGGATTTTCAGAGCTTCAAAAGGTCCCTTCTTAACTAATCTTTTTATCTAAGTTATATTTCATGACGTTTGCTGGAATTGTCGTTTTTGAAGCATTTGCTAATATAGTCTATTGAATACTAATTCTCTGTTTAGTCCTATAGAATTCACAAGTGAAATTATATTGGTCTATTTAATTCCGTTGGTGAATTTTGTCTGTATGTATTTTGTTATGTATTATTAGAATGTATCCTGCTACATTTAGGCGCGACTAATAACAAATAATTATGGTCATGGGTACGGCTCTCGTGGCATGGTCACGATACGTAAATTCCTATTTCGGGTGTGCATTTCATGTGACCCGACCATGACTTTGAATAGTAATAAAATAAACATGTCGCAAAATCGCGGGTGCATTTCATGTGGCGCGGTTTGCAACATGTTCCAAAACGACAAGTGTATGATAATGTGACTTGTCCCAACAATAATTTCCATAAATACTAAAAGCGGTTTAAAGGATTAAAAATGCACAATAGGTTTAAAACACGTAATTAATCAGACAATAAGGCAATTATTAATAGTTAAGCGACCATGCTAGAACCATGGAATTCGGGAGTGCCTAACACCTTCTCCCGGGTTAACAGAATTCCTTACCCGGATTTCTGGTTCGCATACATTTTTAAACAGAGTCAAATTTCCTCGATTTGGGATTTTAAAATAAACCGATGACTTGGGACACTATAAATTATCCCAAGTGGCGACTCTGAAAATCAATAAATAAATCCCAAATCCGAATAATGTCACTTTAATTGGAAAAAGTCTCTTATTACCCTCATCGGTGAAAAGGAGGTGTTACACTTGATATGAACTATATGTTTAAGAAATTAAATGTTACATGTTGCTTACTTCCCTGAGGTCATGAAATTTGAGAAACTTGTAAGGGATTGTTCACTGAAAAGTAAGTTAAAAAAGGAATAATGTGTGTGCATGTGACCGCTTCGCAATTTACATTCCGCGAGCGGAGTGTGACTTCCCCTACTCTTATGGGAACGGGCCGTACGCCACATCGGATTGAGAGATGCACTTTCGATACGGGCTGTTCGATACTCGGCAGTGCATAGAGAGGATTCAGAGATGCACTTTTGGTACGGGCCGTTCGATCCTCGACAGTGCATAAAGAGGATTGAGAGATGCACTTTTGGTACGGGCCGTTCGATCCTTGGCAGTGCAGGTGTGAGTACTTTGTGGAGAGGTGCACATACGGTTTGGGCCGTTCGACCCTCGGCAGTGCACGGAAATGACTATCTTGTGACTCCGGCCGGTTGTCCTTACCCTGCATGCGCATGATTTATTTGTTACTAAATTCTTGGATATTGATTTGACAGATATTTTGGGGAAAGTGAAGTAGTAATTGTTTTATTCATTCCCAATACTTCCTTGGATTTCAGTGCCTTATATATATTTGTTGCCTCACTGCCTTTACATGTCTACCGTTTCTATCATATTCTGTTAAATTATATTATTGGACCTTAGTGAGTGTCAGGTCGACTCTCGTCACTACCTCTTCGAGGTTAGGCGGGATACTCACTGGGTACATATATATATATATTTATGTACTCATGCTACGCTTCTGTACTTAATTGTACAGGTTTTGAGGCTGGTGCATCTGGTTGTCGGAGCGGAGCTTCACTTGATATTAGAGGGACTTGACTTCACGGCGAGCTGCTTTTCCTCCTGGCAATCTCCGGCAGCACCATGGGGTTTTATTTTGCTTATTTCCCGTCTATTTCCTTCAGACAGTGGGACTGTATATTATATCTTTTGTATATTCTGTTAGTATGCCCGTAGGACTTGTGATACTAGTTCCTGGCACACACGTGTTAGTTATTATGGATTTCGGGTTGTATATATATTGGCTCACGCCTCTTCATGACTCCTTTTTATTAAAACTGGCTAATTCTCCTTGTCGATTCATGTTTTAAGTTTTAAAAACTGAGCTACGTTAAAGTGTTTAATCTAATAAGAAAGAACCTTTAGTAAATTGAGAGTTGGCTTTCCTGACCCAGCTGTTGGGTTCCATCACGACCTAAGTTAAGATTTTGGGTCGTGACAAAACCAAAGCTATTGACGTCGTTGTTTTGGAGGCTCGTGCTGCAAGAAGTGGTAACCCTTAGCCAAAAAATTGTCCCGCTGAGGGTAAGATTTGATTAAGCTAAGGCCAAATGGGCTGAAGTCCAAGATCCGTTCTCGCTGCAACCGATCGTGAGGCTTCCTCCGCTGAAAGAGTGATTAACTTAGAGGCAGCCTTGAACTCCAAAAATGAAGATCTTGTTGTTGCGGGGGAGAGACACGCCCAGCTAGAAGATAAGTACAGGAAAACTATCAAGCATAATAGGCTCTTTAGTTCAACTGTCTGCGACTTCGACATCAGCCTCAAATCTATTAGGTCCACCCAGGAAAGCCTTTCTGCCGAGGTTACCCAAATCAAATAAGAACTTACGCGCCTAGCAGCTTCCCTTGTTGTTGAAAAAACTTATTCCATGTACTACATGAGGAGAAAAACCTTGGAAGAGGCCAAAGCTGGTATCATTGATGTGGATGCCGAAATTGCTAAGGCCTGAGAGCTTGAGTTGGCTGCAAAAAATGGACTCCCGGCGCAGTCTGATGCTCCTGGTTCTTCTGGTTCCGGTTCCAAGTTTTTGGAAACTGAAGAGGGATCGGAAGGCGATGATGCTGAAGACTAAATTAGGGAAAACGTCGAGCCATCGGTAGAACCACCTACCTACTTCTTCCAGCAATGCAGATACTTCTCTTCCTCCTGGTTCCAGAGGCGCTGTAGTTTAGCTTTTCCTTTCTTTTTCCCATTTTGTAGTTTTATCATTTTGGCACGTTCTTGTAAATAAAGATATATTTTTTGCTCAATTATCGTTTGAGTCTTACTTTCATTTTAATATCCATGCAAGTCTTTAACCTTTGCACTTGCTAAAGTGTTCTGCGCATGATTTTTTGTTCGTTCTTTACTATGTGTAGTCTCATATGCCTTTTCCTCGATGCATTTTGGTTCCGAGAATTATCCCTTTTACGTGAGGGTTTCTATGAGCATTTGCGCAAGTTTGCTTTTTGCGTCCTTTTCATATGTGGCTTCAGGTGTATTTTTCCCCGACAGAATTTTAGATTCCGGGCATAGATTCTTCCGAAACCAACCCTTTAACGTGAGAGTTTTGATAAGAGAGGTCCCTCATATGTTTACGGTACCCTTGAAGAGGACTTCTCCTGCTCATTACAACAATAAAATATGAAGTACGTGTTTCACTTTCAAATGACAAAGTTAGCTCATGACAAGAAACAAGCTAAAAGCAAAAGAATTTTATTTTATTCCTTCTATTTTCAAAAAATACATAAGCATTTTGCTATGCAGAAAAGAAATTTCCATTACTTGTGGCTATCTTGTACAACTTGTTTCTACATGGATGGTTGTACAGTCCCCGGTCTCGATGATGCATTTTGTTTCTGAATCGAGTTCCCAAGTTGACGTGGTAGTCATTGTTGTCGTATCCTCATATCATTCCCCCCAGCATTCGAATGCGAAAATGTGAATTGGAACACTGGAATTCTTGTATCTTCGAAGGTTCCACGAATGAATTGCTAGGTATTCCTTCACTCGACAAATCGAGCGAAAGAACACCTAACAGTCCTCTAGTAGTTTATGCTCGTGAACGATTGGGTAAACTCTGTTCGGTAGAAAACTTAGCTTCCCAGTGGGAATTTGCTATCAAACCAAAGACTATCTAACCACCCCAGAGTGGAAGATTGTTTATTTTCCTTTCTATCAAAGGTATTATTATTGTTGTCTTTGTAGTATGCTTTATGTCGCTGCCTCGTTAAAAACCTTGCCAGAAAAACCCAATTGGGACAAAAACTGAACGAAGGGAAAAATAATGCAGCACATACTTTTCGCTTGAATAATGTTCATCAGAAATAACATCTTTTAAGGTTTTCCGCGTTCCAGTTGTTAGGAAACTTGTCTCCATTCTGGTTCTCCAAATCGTATGAACATTTCCCAGTGACATGAAATCTGGCAGGGACCTTCCCACGTTAGACCTATCTTCCCCGCGTTGAGCTCCCGGGTATTTTGGGTTACTTTCCTTAGAACCAAGTCTCCTACTTTGAAATAACGGAAGTTGGCTCTTCGATTGTAATATCGCTCCATTTTCTACTTTTGAGCTGCCATTCTTACATGCGCCAAGTTCCTGCGTTCCTCGAGCAGTTCCAAGTTGATTAACATTGCTTCGTTGTTCGATTCTTCATTTGTCCGAGAATATCTCAAAGTGGGTTCGCCCACTTCTACCGAGATTAGGGCTTCAACACCATACACGAGGAAAATAGGAGTTTCTCATGTACTCGATTTGGTTGTTATTTGGTAGGCCCATTGAACTCTGGGCAATTTGGCCGGGCCATTTGCCTTTTGCTGCTTCCAACCTTTTCTTGAGATTTTGAATAATCACTTTGTTTGTTGACTCCACTTGACCATTTTGCTCGGATGATAAGGAGAAGATGTAATCCTCTTTATTTTTAAGTCCCAACTTCAGCACCAAAGAATCTGTGCCCGAGTGATAGCCTCATATCCCTTCTTGGATTTCTCTCGTGATATGTTAGCTTCTGATGCTCCTAAGTACCGGGCCAGCGGGCCTTAAAAATATTTTCTATACAGTTGGCCTTTCTTGAAGCTATAACGTGCAGCTTTGACGCGTAACCACCGTGATGCTTTGGGGTCTTATGGAAACTTCCCGTGCTCGAAATGGTTGATTACTTCATTCCTACAGTCCCAGACCAAACTAGCCGAATCTACCTCATAGTAACCATCCGTATCCAGGACTGAGCTCATCAGTTGTACTACCATATCGGACTTTGATCCCTTAATTTTCGTCGACGATCCTAATTTTGCTAATGCATCCACTTCTGTGTTATCCTCCCTCGGGATATGAGTAATTGACCACTCCCAGAATCGTGTCAAAAGAGCTGGACCTTTACCATATATTATTGCATACATTCTTATTTAGTATCAAAGATCCCGTAGACCTGATTTACCACCAGCTATAAGTCACATTTAATTTGGATAACCTCGGAATCAAGTCCCCGAGCCCTGCAATTAAAGCTTCATACTCCGCTTCATTGTTAGTTAATGGGATTGTTTTGATGGATTGCTTTAAGGTTTCCCCCGAAGGCGTGATTAAGACTATTCTGATCCCAGAACCTTTCACATTGGAAGCTCCATCCGCAAACAAGTTCCAAACTCCCGATGTCGATTACGACACCATTACTGCCTCCTTGGTTTCCAGAGGTAGTAGTCCCGGACCAAAATTGGCCACGAAGTCAGCCAAGACTTGCTTAGTTTATATTTTATGTCGATTTCACTCATTTTGACTGCCCACTTGTCCAATCTTCCTGAGAGCTCGGGTTTATATAGGATGTTCTGCAAAGGGAAAGTAGTCATGCCAACTATCGGGTGACATTGGAAATAGGGCCTCAGCTTCCGAGCAGCGACTACGAGAGCTAAGGCCAGTTTTTCCAAATGTGGTTAGCGAGTTTCTGCTCCCGTTAAAACTTTGCTAACGTAATAAATAATAAATTGTGTACCTTCGTCCTCCAAGACTAAAATCGCACTTACCAAAACTTCTGAAACCGCGAGGTAGACTAGCAAAGTTTCACCTTCTTTTGGTTTTGAGAGCAATGGAGGGCTTGATAAGTACTTCTTTAGGTCCCTCACATCCTACTGGAACTCCAGTGTCCATTCGAAATTATTTTTCTTTTTGAGCAGTGCGAAGTAGCGATGACATTTTTCCAATGACCGGGAAATAAACCTGCTCAAAGCTGCTAACCTTCCTGTGAGTCTTTGGGCTTCCTTTACGTTTGATAATTGATCCGAGATATCGTCTATAACCTTGATTTTATAGGAGTTTACCTCAGTTCCCCTTTATGATACCAAAAACCCCAGGAACTTACCAGAACTGACCCCGAACGCGCACTTCTCGGGGATATGTTTCATGTTATGCTTCCTTAGGATGTGGAATGTTTCTTGTAAATGCTTAAGGTGGTCACCTACATTCAAAGACTTAACGAACATATCATCTATATAAACTTACATGATCTTTCCTATTTTCTTTTCAAACATCTTATTTACGAGCCGTTGATAAGTGGCTCCGGCATTTTTCAACCGGAAAGCCATTAGATTGTAACAATATGTACCGAAATTTGTTATAAACAGAAATTTTTCGTGATCTTCCTGGTTCATCTTAATTTGGTTGTACCCATAATAATCATCAAGTAAACTCATTAACTCGTGCCCGACCGTGTCCGGGAGGTTCCGGATGAGTTTCGGGGTGGTTGGGATCATTTAAGAGAAGTTTGGTTTTGTTGGTTTCTGGTGTTGCACTGTTCATTCGCAATTGCAAACACTGTTCATTTGTAATTGTGAACATTGTTCGTCGCAATTGCGAATATTTTTCATTGGAGTTTACTGTTTATTCGCAAATGCGAACCTGGGCAGAAGACATAAGGATCGAAACATGGTCGGTTTTCCATTTTCGTTTTGGATTTTGGAGCTCGGTGTTTGGGCGATTTTGAGGAGTTCTTCATGAATTTGACTTGGGTAAGTATTCTATATATGAAAGTGATTATATTTCATGATTCCATGGTTATATTCATCAATTATTAGTGAATCAATTGGAAGAACATGACATTTTTGGCAAAAACTTTCAAAAACGAAAAATGAAGATATGGAGGTCGATTCGTTATCAGAATTTGATAAAATTAGTATGGTTGAACTCGTATCGGAATGGGTTATAGGATTTTTTGAGTTTTGTTAGGTTCCGGGAACGTGGGCCTGGGGGTTGACTTTTCGACTGAAGTTCGGAATTGTTATAAATTAATTTATTACGATTATTAGAGTATATGTTTATTGATTTGCACATTGTTTGACTAGTTTTGGAGCTACAGGCATCAATTTGAGGTGTTAGAGTGGCGTTGGAGCCGGTTATGGAACTTCGGATCCAGGTAAGTCTCTTGTCTAACCCTGTGAGGGGAAACTACCCCTAGGTGATGTATTTGATCTGTGCTACTTGATGCGGGGCTACGTACGCACGGGGTGACGAGAGTCCGTACGTATCTAGATTCATGCTATGTACGGGTAGACTTAGGTTCCCGCCATGCTATAACTGTACTATTTGAGTTGTTCCTTGCTTATTATATCCCTTTATTCTACGTTACAACTTATGACTAGACTTGCGTAAAGAGATAGACTTGCTATTGTAGATATTTGACAAACTTCATGATTAGCCGCGGAATAATTGTACTCTTATTACGAATTTCTTCCACCTTATGTGTTTTCATCGGAAGGTTTCCCTTAAAATATATAACTCACACGTCTATTCTTGAGTGGGACCAATGACCCGTTAAAGCTTATTATTCTAATAGGATAGGGTTGTTCGCCTCAGCAGTGTAATAAATACATCTATGGTTCGTGCCATTCGACCCTCAGTGCGCACATTTTTATGGGATCAGGATTTTCACCTCGGTAGGATTATGTATCACAATATCATGGAAGCGAGTCGTTCACCTCGGCAATATAATAGATGTATCTATGGTTATCTACCCGATTATTGTTGGATCGGGCTGTACTCCTCGGCATTTCCATAAAATATTCTTATGGAATCATGCGTAATATTTGACATAAAGCCAGTGTATCTGTGAGTTTTCCTGATTTGGATTGTGACGACCTATCTGGTGAGGTCCATTATATTCATATACTCCGGTTGAGGGGGTAACTGCTAATTGAGAGTTTGTGTTTACTCTGCCTCGCATCTGTTTACATATTCATACTTGTTTATTTCGTGTATTTACTCTGCCTCGCATCTGTTTACTTCCTACTGTATTTAATTTATTGGACCAATAGTAAGTGTCGATGTCGACCCCTCGTCACTACTGGGTTAGGCTAGATACTTACTGGGTACGTGTTGATTTACGTACTCATGTTACACTTGTTGCACTTATTGTGCAGGTACATATATGTCTGGTGGTCTTTCGGGAGCAAAGGCGCAACTATTGCGGCGACTTTATCGTGAGTTGCATTCCATGTTACGATCTGCAGCATACAGAGTCTCCATCAAAGTTATTTATATTCTCCTGTCTAATTTGTATTCCAGACAGATGTTGTATTTCATTATATTTTCTAGTTGATACTCATGCACTTGTGACACCAGGTTTTGGGGGCTTATACTAGATATTTGGTATGGTAGTCACCTAATTATTAACATTTTACCCTATAAAATCTATTTTATACTATTTAATTAACGAAAATTACGATTTCAAAAGTAATAAAAATGAGTAATTAAGTTGATCAATCACCGTTGCCTTGTCTGACGGCGGCATTAGGCGCCCTCACGACCTAAGGTGGATTTTAAATCGTGACAGTAAAACAAGAGGAATTTAGAGAGACATAATACTATATCATTTCTTGATTATGTTATACAAATGAGTAGAGAAGTCTCCTATTTATAAGAAAGTTGCTTGGTGACCAAGTAACCAATCTTGCTGAGCAAGTAACCAATCTTAGTGACTAAGTAACTAGACTGGTTTATGACTAACTAACTTGATCTAAAGTAATTTTATAATACATGGGCATTCACTCTTAATGTATTATTTATAACACATAATTAGTTTTTCTCGGTTTTTGGGAAACAAAGAAGTGAAGTACTCTATTGGAAAATTACCGGCGGCGACATACAATAGCTCCGAGCTTCTAAAGTCCAGGTATTACCTTTTACTCCTCTAGTCCATAATAAATGATGTTTTGACTTATTTTTTGTGGTCCAAAATAAGTGATTTTTGCAGATTTCAAGAATGAATTAATTATTTTTTTTCCTACATTGCCCTTGGAGTAAATAGTGTTGGAGTATATGTTAGGAGTGTTTAAATGAAAAAGTAGTAAAGGTTAATATAGTCAATTTCATTGTTAGTTAATGTTAAAAGGTAATTTTTTTAATATGTATAAAAACAACCAAAAAATTACTTATTCTGGGTCGGAAGGAGTATATGGCAAAAAAATAGCAAAATCATGTAGTTATATTAGTCAGATATTGGGATTAGTTCATTATATTTATTTGAATATAAAATAGGCTGCAAATAAGTTTTGACAAGGAGAAAGTGTAATGATTATTAGCTTTAAAGGATAAATATGAGGTGGGAGTTATGGAAAAACATTGATTTTCGTACACTTAGAGTGGAATTGAGCTTTTTCTAAGAAGCTACAACGTTGGAGTTTTATATTAAGTATATGAAGTATAAAATCAATCATGGCATTGTGATTGGTTAATGATACTAAATGTGAAATACCATGGGAAATCATTATTTTGGAGTTGTTAGGTCATACGTGACGCTACTTTTAGGCCATCTTTGTCCACTGTTGAAACTGCCGCCTTCGAACGTGTACAAATTTCTATTAATTGCACTAGGGGTTGACTTTGATTTTGACTCGTTCTAAAATTATGGAAATTATTCGTCTAGACTAATTAGAATGTGTTGTTAAATATTTTGGATAGATTAAGGCAATTGGACGCCGTTTGGTTGGAGTTCTAGACGTTGCAAGGTTAGAGAACTTCCCGTTAGTGAGGTAAGTAATACTTTAAGGTTTGATGCTTACTTTTCTAAAACCCGTTTTAAAAATGTGTTTTCTGCCTGGTCCATGTGTTGGGACAACCGTGCGGTTGGCAGAATCGGTGATCTTAAGCTATACGCAAATATATTATTTTATAAAAAATACATAAAAAATTATTTTATGTTGTTTGATGGCGTTATACGGCTATGATCCATGATGTTTAGTTTTATAGTTTGATACGACTGTGAGCCATGGTGTTGAGTTATATACTTTGATACGACTGTGAGCCATGATGTTAGGCATTGTGTATGCCTTTGTATATCACATGAGCATTGTGTATGCTTCTTGATATATATATATATATATATATATATATATATATATATATTTGGAACATTGTGTATGCTTCAGTATGCATTATGTATTCTTTGTTTTATCTTTGAGGCATTGTGGTGTCATTTTGGACTCATTGGTTAAATTCTTCCACTGTAGTTAAGACAATCCCTTAGTGTGTAGCGGGTTGAGATATGAGTGTTCTTGTTAATTAGTTAACTATTATTAACTCTGTTGATACATATATATTGTGTTATTGTATAATTATTGTGTCTAGTACGTTGTTCTTATTGTGGTGTATTTGTATATTCAAACACTTGTTCCAGAGGAATTCAAAGTGGCGGGTCGAGGATCTTACTAGGTTATTCATGTATAACTCACTCATTACATGTATCTCTATGTAGATACCGTTGCAGAGGATAGAGCTAGCGGCTGACGAGTTTGTTCGAGTGGATCCTTTTGCTGAGGTGAGCCGCCACATTATTTTTGGAGGCTTTGTTTCTGCTTTATCTAGTTCGTGTAGTTATTTCCTTTTCTTTAGGGTCACATACTCATCAGTCAAACTCATAGTACTCTGTAAGATGCTCCATGGTCTTAGTGTGGGATTTAGGCTAGAGTTTTATTATTTGAGTGATTGTTGGTTTTCTATCAATTGACTAAGGTAATGAGTGACAATTATATCATCTTTAATTATTAATAATACTTTTAGGCATGCACTTAATTTTTTCCCCAGCGTTTTTGTAAATGGTTAAACATTTGAGAAAGAGGTTCGCCTTGCAGGTTGTGTTAGCTAGGTGCCAATCACGTCTAGGAGGTAGATTGGGACATGACAAAGTTGGTATAAGAGCCTGGGCTTTAAGTACCGGATCATGGAGCAGTGTTTAGTAGAGTCTTGTTCATAGGTATGTAGGCGCCCATACTTATGATCTTGAGGCTACTAAGCATATAGGGTGTTTTCCATTCTTTCATTCCTTAATCGTGCGTTGAGATAACTTGAGTCAGAATTTGGAGCGTTTCTTTGAAGATGGCTAGGACACGCACACCCTCATGTGCCAGACGTGGTGCTGGAGTGGGTACTACCCTAGGTGGTGGTCAAATTGGGGCTTATCAGACTAGAGCTCAAACTAGTAGACAGACCGCTCCTCATCCTGAAGTTGTGAACATGGGTAAACTCCAACCTACTATGCCAGATCAAGTGCAAGAAAAAGTGGTTCTTGATGCTCCGCCACCCGTGCTAGCTGTTGTGCCTAGTTTTACCCTACCTGCAGACGCAGTAGTGAGGTTGCTGAATGTCTTAGAGGCGTTAGTGCCTACTCAAGGTGGACTTCCAGCTCTCCAGGCTACTTCGCAGGCGCAAGCACATGTTCAGCCGAATGTTGTAGCTCCTCTGATGGCACCTCAGCAAGTAGTTCAGCCAGTTGCAAATACACGACAGTCTAAGGATCTTAAAAATTTCATACATCTTAATCCACCAGAGTTCGATGCTACACAGGGTTCTATTGAGCTCCCGAAGTTCATTCAGCATTGTGAAAAGATACTATCTGTACTGGGGATGAAGGAGACTCGAGGGGTGGAGTTTTCTATTTTTCTTTTTTCAGGATTTGCAGAGTCATGGTGGAATTCAGTTCAGAGAGGTAGACGAGCAGGGTTTCCACCTATTACTTGGTCAGAGTTTTCAAATATGTTTATGGATACGTTTGTGCCACTAAGAAAGTGAGACGACATGAGACGTCAGTTTGAGCGATTGCGCCAGGGCACGATGACAGTTACAGAGTATGAGGATAAGTTCACTGACTTAGCCATTTATGTACCTTTTCTGGTTGCAGATAAGCATGAGAAGGTGACAAGGTTCATGGATAGGGTTGAGCATCGTTATCGTGGTCCGGTGGTTAGGGATGTTCGAGGTGATTCCTACGAAGAGGTAGTTGACACTGCTCTCCGTTATGAGACCTATCGGGAGAGGGACAGGACCGAGCGAGAAAGAAAAAGGGCTCGTAGCACCGGCGGGTTTAGTGGAGCTCCATCTGGGGGCAATAGTGGTTTTAATCGTGGGTAGTCCAAGCCTACTCAATCAGAGTCAGTGGTGAAGTCTTCTAGGAGTGCTTATCCAGTTAGGCAAGGACAACTGCAAATGCAGGGGAAGGTTAATAGCTCATATCAAGTAGGTCAACATCCAAGGTGTTCTAATTGTGGAAGAAATCGCTGTCGTTGTTTTGGAGATGATGGTGCTGCTTTTACTTGTTGTTAGAAAGGGCATATTTCTAGGTATCATCGTAAGGGAAATTCTGCTATTAGTCATGCTACTACACACCCCAGAGAACTATTACAGGTACACAGACTTAGACTCGGCCAGCTAGAGTCGCTTCGCAGGTTACTTATGGACAGGGTCGACAGGGTGCACAGGTTGCTCAGGGAACGGGTGGACTGGAGATTCTTTGCTATGGCCAGACATGATGCTGAGGCATCTAACGTGGTAGTCACAAGTATTATTAATATCGGTTCTCATGGGTCTTATTCTCTTATTGATCCTAGTTCTACATATTCATATGTATCTCCATCTTTTGCTATATACTTAGAACAAGGAGTTGAGTCTCTTAATGTTCCATATATGGTGGTGACTGATCGGTTCCAACCCTACACCACTATAAAGTAGCGAGGAGTGGTCGATGCAGTTTTATCCGAAAGGTTGGATCGATATCCACAGGGAGTTAATATAAGTTGGGAGGTGGGTTTCTACCTAAACTAGTTGCGCGTGTTGTTTCTAAATACACTTCTAACCATGATTGTAATTGTTTCTATTCTAATTTTAATGCTATTGATTGCTAACAATAATCTAAGTAAAATATTTTTGTGGGAGTTTTTCAAATGATAAAAAGCACTAGGGATGTGACTTCCGCCTATGTGAGTACCTATTGGGGTCGAGAATCTAGGACAATATTGTTATGCTTGGGATCGTGATATAACCTTCACTCATAAATACTCACTCTATACCTCTCGGTAGAGTGACTTTACCCGATTTGGATTTCTCCAGCTCAAATGGGTGTTCAAGCAATGCAAATGAAGTTGGATCAAGTCGGGTATTACTATCTCTAGGTTTAACCCTTTATTTGGGACTATCAATCTCTTAAATTCACCCCAATTCCTTGTTAGCCTACTTTTCCTAGACTTAGTCCCTCTTTCTCAAGAAGAGCTAAGTCAAAAAGGCATGAATCAGTGTTTGCAACCACTAATTCTACAATTAAATCAAGAAATAAGCTAAATATCACTAACCCATAAACAAGAATGCCCTAAAATTAAAGACCCATTAAATACCCATACTAGGGTTGGGTCACAACACTAGATAATGGGTCTAGCTACTCATAATAATGGTAGAAATTAAAGATAGAGATGTAATATAAGCCATAAAATTCAAATACAAGTGTAAAATCTGAAGATAGAAGCTAAAACTACTCTAAAATTACTCAAAACAGTAAAATACGGCTGTTCACGTGTTCCCTGATGAAAAACTTAACCTAAAAATGTGAAAAAGATCTATTTATAGTCAGCTGAATTTTCTAGACAAAAATGACCCTACGGAGGTTTCGCTGACAGCGTAAAAATGGGCGCCTCAGCGCTTGGACTTTCATGTCCGCGCAATAACGAGCGCGGACAACGTTTCTTCAAATCTGGGCTTGGACTGGACTAGGTTCCGCGGACAACATAAATACATTCGCGTCCCCGTTGGCTTCACGACCGAGTATTATGTTCGCGGACCGCGTTCCTCAGTTATTTTTCACTTACCAAGTCTCTGAACCTCTTTTCACGTTCCCAGCGGAATTTCCACTGCATTCGCGTCTGGTAAATTCACGGTCGCGTAATTTAGACGCGAGCCGCGTTCTTCCTTTTGAGTCCACTTTTCAAACTCTCTGAATCTCTGTCTAGCTGTTAGCGTAAATCCTGTCGCTATCGCGCCAAAGGGTTCGCGGTCGCGCTTTTGTAACGTGGTCAGTGGTCCATTTCCTACTTCTGGTTTGTGCAAGTTTGACTCCTTCATGAGCTTATTTTGGCTTTTTTTCCTCAGTTTTACCAAAACCTGCAAGCAAGCACATTAAGTTAGTTTTCGGGAATACCTTTAGCATTTTTGGCCCAAAACCTAAGCAAACGAGAGCAAATAATAGGCTAAAATTCCTAGTTATCAACTCCCCCAAACTTAAGCTTTTGGTTGTCCTCAATCAAACAAGGTAATTCCCACCTCCACAAGAAAAAGAAAGGAAAATTTCAGCTGTTCTAAGGTGACTTCATCAAACTTCAATGGGAACTAACAATTACCCTCAACACAAATGCATTATCAACAACATTATGCTACGACTTTTTGAGTTTCATAGGTTTAATGTGACACAAGAGCATCAAGAGTTGACTCAATTCAACAAGGAAACTCGCTCTCTCACGTAAGTCATTGTGGATCCCAGACTCCTTATCATATACTCTCCATGAGCTCATCTCACCTTATAAAATGTGACACTCAAAAACGGGATTGTAAAGAAGTGCGTTAATCACTCTCAAAAGAATGCCACAAGTCCGGCTCTAAGTACCATAAGCTTTCCCCTCATGTAAATCACCACTAATATAAGCTCACTCAACTTGAAATCCTATAGGGCTTTAGCGGGGTATCATCTTTCCTTAAGCACTCCATTTTCTCAATTCGGTTCATGCTTTCTTGACTCTTTGAGTCATTTTATTCTATCTTGGTGGAACTAGAGAGACACATTTTCACTCATTTCTTCTATATGAAGAATATTTTAATCATTTTCTCATCATTCCAAGCCTTTCAACATTGTTTTCTTGAATCCTTTCAACCTTTACTTTTCTTTTGACATGCTTCTTTTTCGCTTTTCATCCTTTTCTTTGCCTTTCCTTTTCATCAATTCTTTTTATTCTTTGAACCTTTCATCTTCTTGAACTTACTTGCCTCTCCCCCAAACTTATGTTCTTGCCTATTTTTCATCATGAATGCTAAGGAAATATTGGGTGCCAAGAGAGGGTCATTATAGAACAGATGAAGGCTTTTAATGTGGTTATTGAATAAAAAAGGCTTAGGCTCAAAGGGGTTGACTAAGGATATCATAATGGTAGGCTATGGAAGTTTTCAAAGTTTAAATGGGACCACGGAGAGCCTATAATAACTTCTCAAGTCGAGCTACACCTAGAATTTTGCCTAGAAAAGCGTTCGGGCCAAGTTCTAGACTTGTTGGTAGGGACTTGGATTTGCAATTCAAAACCTCACCTCTCAAGCTACTGGGTTGTTAAAGATAATAGAGTCGACGGCCCACAACAACCCTGGCTAGGATTGAAGATCACAGATGGCTCACAAAAACCACTTGATGATAGTTTTAGTCAACTCAAGAGTCTAAAGGTGACAACTAGAGCTAATCTCGTCAACCAACTTGTCTCTAACCATGAGGTCGAAGGTAAATGTGTTAATGCCAAGTGAAGCCTAACAGATGGCTCAATCCCTTAAGAAGGTTGTCACGCCATCCATCGTTGGGAAGAGCCACCCGGTTCACGCAAATTTCACCTTTGGAAAGAACCATGGCATTAAGAGAACCAAAAGCTTATTGATCACGAAAAAAATGTAAAAAGAAGCTACAAATTCAAAAAGAAGCTACTAAATGAAATAAGAAGCTACAAACTTATAAAGTAAAATACGAAAAGTAGAATAAATATGTACAATTGGGGAGTGAAACGAATATACACAAAATGGGGATGAATATATACATGGAATGGTAAAGTTATATACATACCAAAAGTGAAAAATAACGAAAAATAANCCCCCCAAATAAAAATTATCATTGTCCTCAATGCTAAAAGCAAAAGTAGAATAGGGGAGGGATAGAGAGTAAAGAGAACTCCCTATGAGGCCTCTGTCTGCATGGGGTCACTGGTGGGGTCCAAAATCTTGATTACCTTTCCAAGCGCACCCAGACACTCCAGAATCTTGTTTTGGTTGTCAAGAATACTCTTCAATGATTCCTCCACTGATGGAGGCATCTGGAGCTGTGCTGGAACTGCCTGAGTTGCTACTACACTGGATAAGGAAGATAGCTTTGATGTAGCTACCTATATCCAGTTGTTGATGCAGGCCAAAGTCTGATTAACCCTCAAAGAAGTTTGAGGTTATGTTGATGAAGAGGGCACTGATAGTGGGAGAGAATTAGATGGCTCGGAGGGTGGATGTGGCATGGCAGCAGATGACCCCTCGGCAGTGGACGGCTCGGACCCAGTGGCCACTACCCCTGGCTCTTCATACTGGCCAGTGGAGGTGGTGGCTTTTCCCTTGGACTTGGGGTTGTCTGGACCCTAAAGGTTGTACCAGGAGAATGCCCTTTTTGGATGTCAAAGTCCCTCCCTTCTACTCCCTGGTCCTCCAAATACATGGTGAGGAAGTGTGGGTAAGGGTATGATCTTTCGTCCTTCCCGATAGCTTTGGTAATACTTCTGGCCATAATGTTCCCCATATTTATTGGGAACCTCGCCATGATAGAAGCCACAATAATTTCTCGGGAGACGGGGATATCACTATCATGCTGAGATGGGTCTATCCGGCTGCACACGAAGGTGGACCACCCTTTCGCTTCAAAGCTCAGAGTGTTCCTATGAATTAGAACCCCGGGTGTAAGCCAAGCCGGTGTTGTCCCGGGGATGGCTATCACCTGTGAAAGCCATGGACGGGCTAACTCATCCAATGCTACCTTCTCCGCATAGAGGGTTTCGTCCACATCATCGAACGCGACATATTCATTCAGTGACTTGCCATCAAATTTGATCTTCCGATTTCGTACCTTGGTCAAATATGCGCCCTTTTTTATGTGGGAGACATTAGCATAGAATTCCTTGACCAAGTACTCATTGTCCTCCAGTAGCTTTCTAGTAAAGAACTTCCACCCCATTCTTTCATTGAATTGCCTCTTAACATTGGGATTGTGGGGTAGAAGATCTCTCTCAATGAAATCCCTCTCGATCGTGAGCGACCTTTGAGGCCACCATTCCAGGAACTTGTGGTAGGATTTCTCACTGACAAATCTGTCTTGCCACACTATGGGGATTTCTTGATCTCACCACACCTATAACCCTGGTATCACCACCTCTCTCGTCATCCGGGACATCCTCTTCATCATCAATATTAATTGGGACCGCTGTGGAGGTCGAAATTACAGCAGATGGGGAAAGTGGTGTCGAAGTCTCACTACCTCCTTCTGAACCATCAGACGACTCAAACGAGGAGGTAGGTTCATTGACGAGGCGATAGGGCTGAGATTGAACCTCTTGTTGGGTTTGGGCAGCCTCCCCCTCACACATCTCCCGGGAGGGGTCATATTCACTAGTCTCCGAAGTGTCTGGAGTAGGTCTCTGGAGGGTTTGTTTATTACCAATGATTTTTTAGGAGCTAAGGGTGTTGTCTATTTTCCTCTCCCCGGCCCGAGTAGGAATCTCCCCTCCCTTGTTGTTTTTCTGGACCACCTCGAGATCTAACCATTATTTGCATACACAATCAGTGAAAGCTCAGTAGTAATGTTATTCGATCAATTATGAAATGAAAGTAGATAAATGATCACTGTGTTTAACACATCACTGGGCTGACAGCGAAAAAGGAGTCGCGGTCACGGACTGACTACCACGGTCTGCGTAAAAAGAGACGTGGTCGCAGAAGACTTGGGCTCAGACTACCCGGTCTCTGTAGCTGATTTTTTGCTGACCGCGTAAATCTGGGCGCAACCGTGAAACAAGGAATGCTAACCGCGTAAAAATGAACATAGTCGCGGACCCAGTTGAATGACTCTCAAAAGCTGAGGAGCGCGGTCGCATAATGTTAGTCGCTTACCACAAAAATAACTCCACGGCCGCGAACAAGCAACCCATTTTAGCACAGCCAAATCAATGAATGCGCACCGCAAAATTTGGGCCGCGGCCCGCGGAATTCAATGTACACCGGCACTGGTGAAGGTTTTACGACCTAGGGTTTTAAATTATCAAAAGTTTTTGCAATTAAACAACAGAATGAACAACCACATCCCCCATTAGGCCTAAAAATCAATTACCTATCTGAATTAACCCTCAATTGTACATTATTTTAACTTAGGCTTGTATTAACCCTAACCAAAAGAAAAAGAACAAAAATGGAACTAAAAGAAAATAAAACAAAGAAGTAAAAGGAAGATTAAGAAATTTAGCTTACCAGTTGTTTGATTTGTGGTAGAAATTAACTTCTTGATTAATGCAATGAATTCAAGATGCAGACCAGAAGAAGATGATGAACAATGATGTGTGGCTTTGAGAAGTGATAGTTCGAAAAGGGTAAAAGGAGATGGGTCCTTTTATTTATACTAAAAACAGACGGACCCACCGACCTACCGGGGCGCGGCTGCGAAATTTCATTGCGGTCCGCGCTTTTGGCTTTTTGAAGAGTTGCTGCTTGACCAACTCCGTTGACAGCGGAAAAAGAGGCGCGGCCACGAAACGAGCATCGCTGACCGTGAATTGACGCCCGCGGACGCAGATGCAACTTCAGAGAGTTTCCATTCAGGGCTTTTCAAGTCCGCGTCCGCTGCACATTTACGCCCCCGCAAAAAATCTCCCGCTGACCGCGAAATTTTGAGCGCAGTCAGCGTACATCCCATCCTTAGCCAAATTTTTCCAGCAACAATCCTGCACTGTACAAACAATTCCTACACAAATCTCACAACCAATTAGTTCAAAATAGAGCCTAATCTAAGAAGAAATGTGAAAAAGAAAGATAAAACACTTGGGTTGCCTCCCAAGAAGCGTTTGATTTAACGCCGCGGCACGACGCAGGTTACCATCATCATTGGAACTTGATCAAGGCCACCACGTGGCTGTCATCAAACTTTCACAAGTAATGCTTCATACGGTGCCCATTAACCCAAAAGATTTCACCATTTTTTCTCTTCAAGTCAAGAACACCAAAAGGTGTTACATGTACTACTTCAAAGGGGACACTCTATTTGGACTTAAGCTTTCTCAAAAACAGACGTAACTGGGAGTTGAAGAGCAGGACCAAATCACCCTCCTTGAATTTCTTGTTTCGGGCATATTTGTCGTGCAAGTATTTCATCTTCTCCTTTTACAATGACGAGCTTGAATAGGCATGAAATCGGAACTCATCTAGCTCATTGAGTTGTTCCACCCGGATATTTGCTGCAACATTCCACTCAAGATTTAACCTCTTCAAGGACCACATGGATTTATGTTATATCTCACCCGGAAAATGGCACAATTTCCCAAACACCAATTGGTACTGAGACGTATCGATTGGAGTCTTAAATGCAGTCCTATAAGCCCACAATGCATCATCGAGCTTCCTTGACCAATCCGTTCTATTTGCAATCACAGTTTTTGACAATATGCTTTTGATTTCCCTGTTTGAGATCTCCACTTGTCCTATAGCTTGGGGGTGATAAGGAGTTGATACCTTGTGATTGACACCGTACTTTGAAAGCGAAGTCTCAAATGCCCTATTGCAGAAATGAGACCCCCCATCACTGATGATTGCTCGAGGAGTACCAACCCGTGTGAAGATATTTTTCTTGAGGAACGCCACCACACTCCGGGCGTCGTTGTTGGGCAAAGCCACGACTTCCAGCCACTTGGAAACATAATCAACCGCCACCAGAATGTAAGTGTTGCCACACGAACTCACAAAAGTCCCCATGAATTATATGCCCCACACGTCAAAAATGTCAACTTCGAGAATAGTGGTGAGGGGCATTTTATCCTTCTTTGATACTCCCCCAACTCTATGACATTCATCACATCTCTTGAAAAGCTCACTCGCATCCCTATACAGGGTTGGCCAATAAAAACCACAGCTAAGAACCTTGGAAGCAGTTCTCGCCCCACCATGATGACCATCGTAGGGAGAGGAATGACAAGCATCAAGTATACTCATTTGCTCTTCTTCTGGGACACATCTACGAATCACCCCATCGTTGTAAATCTTGAACAAGTAGGGTTCATCCCAATATTAATCCAAACTGCCTTGTTTGAGTTTCTTCCTTTGGTTAGAAGAGAGATCACATGGGACAATACCGGTAACAAGTAAATTAGCAACATCCTCGACCATAAAGTGGCATTTTTCCCAATTAAGCACAAGATTTGTCTCTTCACATCGGGCTAGAACCTTGTCAAGATTTTCCAATCATTCTTCAAATGAGTCCCCAACAACACTGAAATCATCCATAGAGATTTCGAGGAAGTCCTCCACCATGCCCGTAAATATAGCCATCATGCACCGCTGAAAGGTAGCGGGTGCATTACACAATCCAAACGGCATCAGTGAGAATGCAAATGTTCCATACGGGCATGTGAAGGTAGTTTTCTCTTGGTCTTCAGGGGCTATGAGAATCTGGTTGTACCCTGAGTACCCATCCAAAAAGCAATAATAGGCATGCCCGACAAGTCTTCTAACATTTGATCAAGAAAGGGCAATGGAAAATGATCTTTGCGGGTCACTTTGTTCAACTTTCGGTAGTCCATACATACCCTCCATCCGGTCACGGTCCTAGTAGGGATCAACTCATTTTTGTCGTTTTTCACAACAGTCATACCCCCCTTTTTCGACACACATTGCATAGTGAAGTCCATGCACTATCCGAAATAGGATACACCACCCCTGCATCAAGCTGTGTGATAATTTGTTTCTTGATAAGCTCTTGCATAACCTCGTTCAACCTCCTTTGATGTTCCACGGAAGGTTTTGCGTCATCCACAATTATAATTTTATGCATGCAAAAGGCAGGGCTTATGCCCCGAATGTCAGCTAAGGTCCATCCAATTGATTTTTTTCCTCTTTGAAGCACCTCAAGAGTGGAGTTTACCTGCACTTTGGTTAAGCAAGCAGAAAGAATGACAGCTAATATAGAAGATGGGCCTAAGAATTCATACCTGAGGTGAGAGGGTAGAGGCTTCAACTCCAATGTTGGTGGCTTCTCGATTGAGGGATTTGTCGGTGTAGTCTTCCGGTTTTCCAAGTCCAAGGAGAGTATACGGGGCCCATAAGAGTAGGATCCCATTCCTTGCAAGGCGTTTGCACATTCAGCCAAGCCATCCCTTTCATCATCCTCACGGTTCAACAATACAGCTTCCATAGGATCTTCCACATTGATCATGGCACTTGTTTCATCAACTATCACCTCCGTCACAAGATCCACAAAAGAGCAAACCTCATTACTATTCGGCTACCTCATTGATTTGCACACGTGGAATACAACATTTTCATCGCCCACCCGGAAGGTGATCTCCCCTGCTTCCACATCAACCAAAGCCTTCCATGTTGCTAGTAAAGGCCTTCCCAATATTATAGGCACCTCATAGTCGACTTCGCAGTCGAGAATCACAAAATCAGCAGGCAAAATAAACTTTTCGACCCGGACAAGAACATCATCAATAATACTAAGCGGCATTTTCATTGTTCTATTCGCCATTTGCAATCTCATTGAAGTAGATCTTGTTTGAACAATATCCAAAGTCTTGAATACGGCGTAAGGCATCAAATTTATACTTGCTCCCAAATCACACAAGGGCTTTGCAAAATCTGCACTCCCAATGGTACAAGGAATTGTAAATGCGCCGAGATCTTCAAGCTTTGAAGCCATCGAGTGCACAATTGCACTGACTTTATGAGTCATTTTGATGGTCTCACAATCCATAGATCTCTTTTTTGTTACCCAGTCTTTCATAAACTTGGCATAACCCGGCATTTTCTCAAGAGCTTCCACTAAGGGAACATTGATTGACAAGTTTTTCATCATCTCTATAAACTTCTTGAATTGGTTTTCATTCTTTTTCTTTGTAAGTCTTTGAAGATAAGGTGGAGGAGGCCTTGGAAAAGGAGCCTTGGCTTTTGGCACTACCGTTTTCGGTATGTCTATTATCTGTTCCCTAGACGGGTTCACGTCATTTTGAGTCTCCTCCTCGTTGTAATGAATATCGATCCTCACTTCGTCGTTCAAATTCTCAAAACTAACTTGATCATAAACTATTGTATATAATCATTTTGCAACACAACATCATCATTCACAACTTTCTTCTGATTGGAGGTACTTACTTCACCACCTCAACCGCTCCTTGTGGTCACCGCCATGGCATGACCTGTATTGTTCTCACCCTTCGGGTTTACTACCATGTCACGTGGTAGAGCCCCCTTAGGGCGAGTGTTCAATGCTTGAGAGATTTGACCCATTTGTACTTCAAGGTTGTGGATGGAAGTAGTGTGGGAGGCAATTTGAGCATCGAAATCGGCATTCCTTTCCATCATTTGTTTGAACATATTCTCTATCCGCCCCATTTCATTATTTGAAGAACTTTGACCTTGAGATTGATATGGAGGTAGATTGTTGTGTTGTTTATACATCGGGGGCCTTTGAAATCCCGACCCCCGGTTTCCGTTACATCCCCAATTGTTATTGTTATTGCCACCCCAATTCTGGTTGTTGTTCCCCTAATTGTTTGAGTTGTTGTTGTTATTATTGCTCCAATTTCCTTGTCCTTGGTTTCTCCAATTTTGGTTATTCCCTTGAAATCTCCATTGTTGATTTGGAGCATTGCTCTGTTGTCCCTGGTAGTTGTTGGCATACAAAACTTCCTCGCTTTGCTCATCATAAGAATCATCTTGGTTGTATCCATTTCCACTTTGTTCATATTGATCTTGATTGCTTTGCACTTGTTGACCACGTTGTCTCCTCTTGTTGACCATTAAATTCACTCCTTCCATTAAATTTACTTGCTTTGTTCCTTGAACTTGCTGAAGTTTGGCTTTTGCTATCTGATTCATAGTAGTTGTCAACTCAACTATGGCTTATCCGTGGTGTTGAAGCTCCTTGTGAAGATTGATTACATCCGGGTCACCTTGAGGAACATTTGACCGACTCTGCCAAGCTGAAGAAGTGTCTGTCATTTCATCAAGTATGTTACAAGCATCGGCATAAGGCATCTTCATAAAATTTCCCCCAGCTAGTTGATTTATCACGCATTGGTTGGTAGTGTTGATACCCCTGTAAAAGTCTGCTGAATCATTGCTTCAGTTATGTCATTGTTGGGGAATTCCTTTACTATAGTTCTATATCTCTCCCATATTTCATGAAAAGGTTCATTAGGTTCCTATTTGAAGGCTAATATATCATCCCTTAATGCTTCCATATGACCCGGTGAGAAAAACTTGGCTATAAACTTGTCAGCCAACTCATCTCATGTGGTGATAGAAGATCCTCTCGAGCCAATCCAAAGCTTTCCCTCTAAGTGAAAAAGGGAACAATCTTAGTCTCAATACATCCTCCGACACGTTTGTCTGTTTGCTTCCCCAATAGGTATCTACAAAATCCTTCAGATGTTTATATGCATTCTGATGGGGAGTGCTAGTGAAGAAACTTCTTTGCTTCAATAAGGTCAACATAACAGTTGTAATCTGGAAATTGCCCTCCCGGATCCGGGGTGGGACAATAGCACTGGCATAACCTTCATTGGGAAGCACCCGATATGCTTCCCTTGGAGGAGGTGGGAAAGGGTCTAGAATGTTATCATTGTCCCGGCACCCTCTTCTTTGAGCTTGAGGTACTAGATTCACCTCATCATCACCGTTATCCTCTACTTCCTCCTCCGGGAGAACATTGCCGACAGGATCAGCCATTTTGTACCTAAAGAGATTAACACACAAAAGTTATTAAAAGAGAAGGAAAGAAAAACAAGACACACAACTAGTCAGATAGATAGCCAAAACCGCTTAAATCCCCAGCAATGGCACCAAAAAGTGATTGGTTCCAACCCTACACCACTATAAAGTAGCGAGGAGTGGTCGATGCAGTTTTACCCGAAAGGTCGGGATCGAAATCCACGGGGAGATAATATTGGTTGGGAGTTGGGTTTCTATCTAATCTAGTTGCGCATGTTGTTTCTAATTACACTTCTAACCATGATTGGGATTGTTTCTATTCTAATTTGAATGCTATTGATTGCTAACAATAATCTAAGTACAATGTTTTTGTGGGAGTTTTTCAAATGATAAAAAGCACTAGGGATGTGACTTCCTCCTATGTGAGTATCTATTGAGATCGAGAATCTAGGACAATATTGTTATGATTGGGATCGTGATATAACCTTCACTCATATATACTCACTCTATACCTCTCGGTAGTTCGAGTGACTTTTCCCAATTTGGCTTTCTCAAGCTCAAATGGGTGTTCAAGCAATGCAAGTGAAGTTGGCTCAAGTCGGGTATTACTATCTCTAGGTTTAACCCTTTAATTGGGTCAATCAATCTCTTGAACACACCATAATTCCTTGTTAGCCTACTTTTCCTAGACTTAGGCCCTCTTTCTCAAAAAGAGCTAAGTCAAAAAGGCATGAATCAGTGTTTGCAACCACCAATTCTACAATTAAAGCAAGAAATAAGCTAAATATCACTAACCCATTAACAAGTATGGCCCTAAAATTAAAGACCCATTAGATACCCACAATAGGGTTGGGTCATAACCCTAGCTAATAGGTCTAGCTACTCATAATAAAGGTAGAAATCAAATATAGAGATGTAATATAAGCCATAAAATTCAAATACAAGAATAAAATCTCAGCTAAAACTACTCTAAAATTACTCAAAACAGTAAAATACGGTTGTTCACGTGTTCCCTGATGAAAAACTTAACCTAAAAATGTGAAAAAGATCTATTTATACACAGCTGAATTTTCTGGACAAAAATGCCCCTATGGAGGTTTCGCTGACAGCATAAAAATGAGCGCCTAACGAGCGCGGACCGCGTTTCTTCAAATTTGGGCTTGGACTGGACTAGGTTTCCCGAACAGCATAAATACATTTGCGTCCGCGTTAACTTCAATCATTGTCGTGTATTATGTTCGCGGACCGCGTTCCTCAGTTATGTTTCACTTGCCAAGTCTCTGAACCTCTTGTCACACTCCCAGCGGAATTTCCACCGCTTCCGCGTCTGGTAACTTTGCGACCGCGTAATTTAAACGCGGGACGCATTCTTCCTTTTGAGTCCACTTCTCAAACTCTCTGAATCTTTATCTCGCTGTCAGCGTAAATCCTATCGCTGCCGCGCTAAAGGGTTCGCGACGGCCTTTTGTAGCACGGTCAGTGGTCCATTTCCTGCTTCTGATTTGTGCAAGTTTGACTCCTTCATGAGCTTATTTTGTCTTCTTTGCCTCATTTTTACCAAAACCTGCAAGCAAGCATATTAAGTTAGTTTTCGGGAATACCTCTAGCATTTTTGTCCCAAAACCTAACCAAAAGAGAGCAAATAATAGGCTAAAATCCCTAGTTATCAGTGACCCCGGTGGGGGAGGCTATATATGTGGATAGAGTCTATATAGACTGTGTGATATTTATTCAGGGCAGGGAAACCGTAGTCGATCTACTAGTATTGCCGATGTCTGACTTTGATTTTATTATGGATATGGATTGGTTAGCGTCATGTTATGCTTCAGTTGATTTTTATGCCAAGCTTATACATTTTGATTTTCCTAGAGAACCATGTTTAGTGTGGAAATTCATAACTCCTCTGACTTAGGGAAAAATAATATCTTATGTAAAATCACGTCGAATGATTAACAATGGTTGTTTTGGTTTTATTGCTACCGTTCACGATACCTGCTCGGAGGATGTTACTATTGACAGTGTTCAAGTGGTTCGAGAATTTGCTGATGTGTTTCTATAAGATTTACTAAGGCTGCCTTTTATGAGAGAAATTGAATTTAGTATTGATTTGGTTTCAGCAACTCAACCTATCTCCATTCCTCCATACTGTATGGCTCCAACTGAGTTCAGAGAGTTAAAGGTTCAGCTTCAAGAGCTACTTGATAAGGGGTTCATCGGGCCTAGTGTATCGCCTTGGGGTGCACCTATGTTATTTGTGAAAAATAAATATGGCACCATGAGAACGTGTATTGATTACAGGCATCTGATTAAGGTGACGATCAAGAATAATTCTCGTTGCCACGTATTGATGATTTGTTTGACCAGCTATAGGGTGCTACTCACTTTTCCAAACTTGACCTAAGATCGGGTTACCATCAGCTGAGAGTTAAGACCGAGGATATCACCAAGACAACTTTTCAGACCAGGTACGGGCATTTTGAATTTTTGGTGATGTCCTTCGGGCTTACTAATGCCCCCGCAAACATTTATGGATCTCATGAATATGGTGTGCAAGCCATTCTTAGATCATTTTGTGATTCTGTTTATTGATGACATTTTGGTCTACTCTTGAAGTGAGGCAGAACATGAACAATACATGAGAGTTGTGCTACAGACACTTAAAGAACGAAAGCTTTATGTCAAGTTCTCACTGTGCGAATTTTGGTTGGATACAGTTTTCTTTTTGGGATATGTGGTGTCATGAGATAAGATTCAAGTTGATCCAAAGAAGATAGAGGTAGTTCGAGATAAGCCTTGACCCACAACTCCCGCAAAGATACGTAGCATCTTGAGACTATTCGGATATTATAGAAGGTTTGTTGAGAATTTCTCAAAGATAGCCACTCCATTGACACGAATGACTTAGAAAGGTGTTGCATTTCAGTGGTCAAATGAGTATGAAGAAAGTTTTCAGAAATTGAAGACCGCTGACTATATTTTTTACACCCTGTAAGTTTAACAACCTTGATATCGTTATATATATATATATATTTGATATGGTATTTTGAGTGGAACATATTTGTAAAGAAAAAAAAATGGTTTGAAAAATATGATTTTATATAATTATTAATATTACTACTTTCGAATATGTTTTAAATTATACACATAATATGAGGAAGTTTACGAGATTTCTTTATTGTAAAGATAGAAATAATATTTTCACAAGAAAAGAAGGTTATCTTTTTTACCATTTTAAGAATTAAGCATATGAAAATTTGTACTCTTTATACGAGATTCGAAAAATTATAAGTTGAGAAAATATATGCATTTTTACATGGATGTTTTAATAAAAATAATAGTGTACGCATTTATTTTATATGGTGCCACATGACCATGATAGTATGATGTATAAAGTATATCAAAAATAAGTAGAATTCTAAGTAATTTGAGACAATTCTTAATTATGCGGGTAATTGGTTAATTACCGAGTAACAGGACACTACCTAATTACCTAATAAGTGGATAAAGATTAATATTTTCCACCCCCACCCCCACCCCCACGTGGCAGAACCCCTCTAATCCTATGAATGACTCTTAAGTCATTAGTCTAGGTGGCAATACTAGGACAAGTCTTAGAATTGAAAATGTTTAGAAGTACTTGACAAACCTTGATTTTTCTTTATTGGTTACTTAATTATAACACTAGTATTTATTTTTGAAACTACTCCTGAAAGATTGTTGGCTAAGCCTACACCTGTTATATCAATATAAGAAGGATTGATCTCTACAGAGGGGATCCGTAGCTCAAAATATTTGTTGCATAATTATTGTCCTTTTTGGTAGTATACGTAAGTGTGCATTGAAGAAGATTTCATGGTCTTTAATAACAACATCTTAGATCCAATAAGGGATTTATTAAGTGAAACTTGGTAATTGTATAGGAGATTAAATTGGTCACCTAATTTAGAATCTTTTCTAATCACAATATTTCGGTATCTGAGATCCAAAGTGTAGTTCTCGTACCCTCTTTTATTGCTATGAAGATCCTGTGGCTTATCTGAAAATAGAGATGATGAGAAGCCTCTAATTCGATCCATCATTGTTGCCCATAAGACCATGAATAGTTGGTTGTGGTTAAATGGGAAAAATAGTTGTTTGTGGCTTGTATATACATGTGTGTTAGAGGGATTGTCAAGAGAATCGACTCAGGTATGTTAAGGCTATCCCTTCTTTATTTTGGCATGATCCAAGTAACGATACGTAAACGTAATGTTATTTCATGAATGGTTCTACTCTTAGCAGTTAAGGATATCTATGTTATTGATTCATGTAAAGTGATATCTAAGTATGTTCCGAAGTACCTATTAGGTATATGATAGAGATGTTAATGTTTATAATATAGTGATACACACATCTTCATGCATATGAATTTACCATCGTGCTACGGCCGGTCGAGCAGTTACCACCGGTTGGGTAGTTATGTATCATTATTTACCACCGGTTGAGCAATCATGCATATTCATTTACCACCTCACTACGGCCGGTTGGGCAGTTATCCATTTACCACCATGCTACGGCGGGTCGAGCAGTCATGCATTTACCTCCAAGCTACGGCCGGTTGGGCAGTTATACATTTACCCCCGAGCTACGATCAGTTGGGCAGTCATGCATTTACCACCGCGCTACGGCTGTTCGGGCAGTTACTAATGATCAATTGGGCAGTCATGCATCATATGTTATGGATAATCGATTCAAAAAGTAGTATTATATATATAAGTATAAGTATGCATATACGGTGGCACTTAATAGATTCAGGTTGATTCATATATGTCTTTAATTAATGTTGACTTATTGTTATATTTAGGTTCCGCCTTACATACTCGGTACATTATTCGTACTGACGTCCTTTTGTTGGGGACGCTGCATTCATGACTGCAGGTGTAGATAATTAGTTTGACGAGCCCTCATAATAGACGGGATTAGCATTCAGCGAAGGATCGGTAAGACTCCACCTCATTCGGAGTGCAGCCGAGTCTATGAATCATCGTGTCAGAGTTTTGCTACAGACTTATGGGTAGGCCATTACCCTGTCCCATTTGATTTCATATAATCTTATAGGCTTTGTAGACAGAGGTTCATTTTGTACAGTATGTCAGAGGCCTTGACGGACCATATGTATTCATATTTTAAGAACGATAGTTTATTGATACAGTATTTGCCCACTTACACTTGTACATTATGAGTTGTGTCCATGTTGGCCCATGATAGTTACAAAAGCAATGAGTTCAACCAACTCGACATGTGTATTTTCTAGTTTTGGTCGAATAATCATGAGTTACAGAGTGGTTCGCTCGGGCCAGCTCGGCAGCGGGTTCCAGCCACTCCTCCCGAAGTTTGGGGCGTGACAACAACTCCGACTTTGACACTACCTGCGGGTGCAGGCGGTTTTACTATTTATTGTGACGCATCTCGCAGCGGTTAAGGTTGTGTGTTGATGCAAAATGTCAAAGTGGAAGCTTATGCTTCTCGAAAGCTAAAGAACAATGAAAAGAATTATCCGACCCAAGACTTGGAATTGGCTGTGATTGTATTTGCAGTTAAGATCTGGTGTCACTACCTTTATGGTGAGCCGTGTGAAATCTATACTGATCACAAGAGTCTGCAATATATATTCAAGCAAAGTGATTTGAATCTGACGCAACAACGGTGGTTAGAGTTACTTAAAGATTATGATCTTACTATTTTGTATCATCCTGGGAAAGCGAATGTGGTGACAGACGCCTTGAGTAGAAAGTCTATGGGTAGCTTGGACCGATTTACTGCTGAAAAATGACCTATGGCTATGGATATTCAATCATTATCCAATCGGGGAGTGCATATTGATTATACATTGTCGAGCAGGTTACTTGCGGTTTTGGTAGCACAATCATCCTTGGTTGGACATGTCAAAGCTCGTCAATTTGAAGATTCCCGTCTTGCAGACTCCGAGATCGAGTGCAGAATGGTGGTGTTAAGTCATTTACTATTGATAGTGAAGGTGTATTACATAGACATGGTAGATTGTGTATCCCTATGATGGGTGATATGAAACGATTAATTCTTGAAGAGGCTCATAGCTCTCGATACTCTATCCATCCAGGTGCTATGAAAATGTATCAAGACTTGCGTGAATTGTACTGGTGGAAAGGTATGAAGTATGATATTTTGGAATATGTGACTAGTTCTTTAAATTATCAGCAGGTGAAATATGAGCACCAAAAACCAGGGGGTGTGATGCAGAATTCGATTATCCCTGAGTGGAAGGGGAAAGAATTACTATGGATTTTGTAGTTGGGCTGCCACGTATGTTTATATGATTCAGTATGGGTGATTGTGGATAGACTCACAAAGTTCGCACATTTGATAATGGTTCGAGTGACTCACACTGCAGAACAGTTAGCAGATATTTACCTCCGTGAGATAGTTCGGCTTCAATATTTCTATAATATCATATCAAGGTGCACAGGTTACTGCTAAGGTTTGGAATTCCTTTCAGAAGTCATTGGGTTCTCAGGTTGAGTTGAGCACGGCTTTCCATCCACAGACGTACAAACAGTCCCAACGGGTTATTCAGATCTTGGGGGACATGCTTAGAGCTTGTGCGATTGATTTTGCTGGCCATTGGGACGATCGGTTGTCATTAGCAGAGTTTGCTTATAATAAGAACTATCAATCGAGTATACCGATCGCGCTGTTTGAAGCTCTATATGGTCGTAAATGACGTTCACCAGTTGGATGGTTTGAACCTGGTGAAGCATAACTATTGAGTCCGGATTTTGTTCAGCAAGCTCTGGAGAAAGTTACATTGATACGAGAACGACTTCGGACATCTCAAAATAAACAAAAATCCTATGCAGATAAGAGAGTTCGTGATTTGGAGTTCATGAAAGGAGAAAAAGTCTTTTTGAAGGTGTCCCCTATCAAAGGAGTCATGATATTCGAGCGTAGAGGCAAGCTAAGTCCGAGGCATATTGGTCCGTATGAGATTTTAGATCGAATCGGATCGGTGGCATATAGACTTGCTTTGCTCCGAGATTGTCTTTGGTTCATCTTGTGTTTCATGTGTCTATGCTTAGACGATATGTTTGTGATGATAATCATAAGATTCAGCCCGAGGATGTAGAGCTTGATGAGAACTTAACTTATGAAGAAGGTCCAATAGTTATTCTTGATAGGCAAGTGCGACAATTAAGGTTTAAGAAGGTTGCTTCAGTGAAAGTGTTATGGCACAACCATCCCACAGAAGAAGTTGTGTGGGAGTCTGAAGCAGATATGCGAAGCAAGTACCCTCAGTTATTTGAGATGTCAGGTACACTTTTTAACTCGTACGCGGATGAACGCTTGTTTAAGTGGGGGAGAATGTAATAACCCAAAATATATTTATATACTAATTAAATATGAGATTTAGGAATTAATTTTATTGTAGTTATTGGGTCAAATATTAAGTAGTGGAAGGAAATTTATTACTATACAAGATATGGTACTAAATAAATGGTTAGCGGCTAACTTTTTTACTATACTTATATAGTTGACTTTGGTTATCTATTAAATGAATAAGAGTGGGCTAAGCCCATTCTCTTATGGTTGTCACGTTATAGTGACCTAGTAGAAAATTAGCATAATTATTTTTTCTCAGTTTTTGGGAAACGAAGAAGTGAAGTACTCTATTGGAGAATTATCGGCGGCGACATACAATAGCACTGCGAGCTTCTAAACTCCAGGTATTATCTTTTACATGGCAAGAAAATAGCAAAATCGTGTAGTTATATTAGTTGGATATTTGGATTAGTGCATTATGTTATATTTTGAATGTAAATAGGCTGCAAATAAGTTTTGACACAGAGGAAGTGTGATGTTAGAATAAAAATTCATGTTTTTGCATGTAATTTGCTTTGAATTATGCCTCGATCTTGTTAACTTTTGTGTGAATATTTGTGACTCGAGATTAATAATGATATTTATATGTGTAGGTGTCAAATGGAAGTGATTTGGCAAACCTTCATGCAATTTGAAGTAATTAAATGGAAGAATTTGGAGGAAGCATGACTTTGGTGCCTAGTTTCGCACCAGGCACCAACCAAAACGCCAAGGGAAATAGAGCAAAAAAGTGGAAAAAGTTTGATGTCCAGGTTGGCTCCAGGCGCCAAGCGAGACGCCCAAGGACGGATTTCTTCCTAATTCGGCTAGGACTTGGTAGTGTCGACCCTACACGCCCCCAACATGTATAAAAGGGGTTATAAACCTATTTATTAGGTGTGGGACATTATTGGAGAGGCAAAAGGCTACGGGAACACTAGGAAGCACCAAATCACTAGAGTTTTCTCTTCCGTTCTTCCTTAATCTGTATTTTAATACTTTCAATTAATTTCATGGTTGTTAGTATGGTTATGAGTACCTAACTTTCTCATCTAGGATTTGATGGAACCTTTTAGAGGATGTATTCTTGTTATGTTTTTATATAATTGAGCTGTTGGATTTCTCTACTTGTTCAGCTACGTGTTTGTTATTGTTGATTGAATGACCATCAATTGACTGTATCTATTTAGTGCGTACTGCTCGAGAGATAAATAGTACATATTTAGGTAACTGTTGAACAATATCACTCCTAACGTATATGAGAGATCAATACAGAGAGTTTAAAGGCGGGATTAGAGATAAAGAAACCTTGGTGCGATTGTAGTGAGCAGTGAATTAGTGTCAGATAGCGTAGATCGAGAGAATATGTCTAGTAAATTGTGGTAGTTGCTCGAGAAAGAACTACAACACCCGAAATATTCACGATCGATAGAGAATACTTAGGCAAAATTATAAGAGGCATTGCGGGGAGGATTCCGACAATTGAAAAAATAATAGCTCTAGGACTCCTTTATCTTGTCTCCAACCCCTAGTATCTGTAGTTATTAATAATTGTTTGAGCTTGACTTTCTAATGATATTAAACAGCTACAGCTAAGCCTTAGTTCTCTGTGGGATTCGACTCCGGACTTGTAAACTGGCCTTAGTTCTCTGAGGGATTCAACTCCAGACTTGTAAATTAGATTATATTTGCAACGATCGCTTAGTCCTTTTTATAAGGCATAGTTGGGCGTGATCAAATTTTGATGTCGTTGCTAGGGAATTAACGGTGTCGTTATAGCTGTAAATATTGCTTGGTTTCAAGTTTGAATTTTTTTTCTTGTTTCTTTCTTTAATTTTACTTGTTGATTAGAGAATATGACATCTTGGAAGTTTCAGTGTTGATAATTCTACTTTTGATCTTCCTTATCCCGTCCTCAACTCCTTATGATGATGGTTCTACTTTTTCTTGTTAAGTTAATAGAAACAAAGAACCTGGGAACGCTGACCTGAAGGAGATCAGGGATATGTTGAAGTGCCTTGTGAAATAATGTGATAAGAAACCATTGCAGATACAAAGGCAAGAGGAAACTATTCACAACTTGGAGGGTCAAGTGAGTCAACTAGTTGAAACTTGTAAAGCGAAATTAGCTTACATTGTGGATAGTAGCCAAGAAGGGCATGAATTAGCGGCAGAAATTGCTATTATAATGGAGGAGTTGAGAGTAGAATATGGCTAAACCAACCAATTAGAATTTGATGACGTCGGTGTTAAGAAGTGGTACTGGAGTCAACTGAGGACCTTACAGATACAATATTAATTGATTGTAGTTCGTGGCAAGAAGAGGAGGTCAATAACAAGTTGAATTTTCAATTTGAGCTCTTTGGTCCTCACTCCAAGCATTTCTCGACATTGTGTTCGGAAGGAGATATGTAAATGGATCTGTATGAGCCAATGCAAGAGTCAAAGGAAGAGGTAGATGAGCCCTATATTCTGAAATTTTCAAGGCCGTCTAAGCAAGGTGACACTCCTCGATTGAAAGCCAAAAAGTATATACTGAATCATTTAATTTTTGGATCGCAACAAATTGTATCTCCCCAAGAGCATGATCATAGAGCAGAATCAAAACTTGGGATCCAATTCATAAGTTTGAACTGAAGGTAGAAAGTGATTCACGTCGTACCGCGATGTTAAATTAGGAGCTTGTTGGGAGGCAACCCAACTTTACTGTTTTTTATTTGTTTATCTTTTTTTAATTGTGTTAATTTTGTAGTGTAGTTTTTTATTTTATTTTGTAGGAGCATAGAAATGAAATCCATTGGAAGGAAGCAAAAGCAAACCAGATGATTGGAATTAAGTGTGAGGTACCCACACGAAAGACTAGGCTTGGGAGAAGTCTGAGTATCCTATGAGTTGATTATGCTTCGGTCTTTGGCCTACCAGGGAGTTTCTTTCACCCTTTTGTTATCTATGGTGTGCATTGGGGACAATGCACAATTTTAAGTGCGGGGTAAGAAGATTGTCTGGGTGATTTTCTATGATATCTTAGTTGTGTTATTTAACAAAAAAAAAGGGACTTTTCCTGACGATGGATCTCTTGGACAGCTTTCTTGAGGGATTAAGGTCCAATGAAAATTTTCAATTTTCTTTTTTAGTTTTATTTAGTCGTAGGTAGATAATAATCCCCCTTGATTTTTCTTTTGGCATCGGATCTTTTCCAGGGTATGTAACTTGAACCGGGTAATTTTTATTTTTAGGAAATTGAGGGAAAAAAACTTGAGTTTTCTATATGCCTTTTGACCTGTTTGATGCTAGCATAGTTAGGCCTTAGCATGAAAATTACCTTCCTAACATGTTTTGATGAAAATTGATGTCGTGAAAGATTGAATAACCTGTCTGTGACACTTTCTCTCAGTTACTTGACTTATTGTTCGTGTAGTACTTTATTGCTTAATACTTCTTGACTTTGTGATTACTTGTCTAAACTTGAGAGTTGGAATGGAACCGTCCCGACTGGAGCCAAGTGAATTGTGTGATTCTAGGTTGTGATTACAATTTGTGCTATTCTATGTTTGTTTAGAACTTCCATGTGTGTTAGTCGAAGCAAAATAAGTAAGCTTTGTGAGTCTAGGAGAAGATGTAGGTGTTCCTTTGATTGTCCATTGATCTATTATGCCACCATAACTAAAATTATCCTTAGATATCCCATTTGAGCCTATAAGTTTTTTCTTTGGCACCCGCATTACAAGCCGATTTCTATTTTATTCTTAATTAAATCTTTTCAAACCTTTATCTATGAAAACACTTAAGTTGCTAGAAGAGTAAGGTAAGAGCTGGGATAGCTTTTTAGTGGAACCATAGAAAAGTCAAGGTGCATGTATGTTTTGGAAGATCATTAGCCGGCAACCTAAATTTATGGAGAGTGTTGATAGAAAACGCGAAAAAATATATATAGAAAATACACCTCATATTCATCGTGATCCAGACTAGTGAATGCATTGTTGTGCTTAAAGAAAAAGTGCCAAGTTGTATATGATTTCGTGTCATTGCTTGAATTGGTCATGAAAAGTGTGTATTTGAAAGTTAAGTATAGTGTATTAAAGTGCTTAGGAGGGTTAGTCACTATACCCAAACTATAACCTACCAGTCCTTTAGCCTCCATTACAACCCGTAATGACCTAACTGATCTTAGACTTTGTGAGCTTAGATTGGTGCAGATATACACCATGGGCAAGCCTATGGTACAACCAAGGAATGCACATAAATTTCTTTGTGAGTGTGAGTGATTCTTTGTTCATATATGTGATGTCCTTAAATTATATTTGAATGCATATTTAAATGTGTGGACGAAATACCCTCTTACTCTTTGGTGTGGCACATGATTCCATGACGGATAGGTGACGTTATTAAACATCTCTTGTCGGGTGAGTGCACGAGTTGAGAGTGCTTATGACGAATTGGTCTTTGAGGTTGGGTGGTTATGGCAAGTTGTTTGAGTGTTTTAAATTGGTCATTAATATTCTGGCATGTGAAAGTTGGGAAAGGTATGAACGTGCATGCAAGGGCTTAATTGTTGGTATCAACCATGGTCATAGGTGTAGTGTGTTGAATTGACAAATGTTTCTCTGTTGTATGATGTCTTGCGTGCATTGTTTGGCTAGAAAGGTTTTAGGTTGCTCGAGGACGAGCAGGAGCTTAAGCGTGAGGTGGTGATGTTAGACTAAAAATTCATATTTTTCATGTAATTTGTCTTGCATTATGCCTCGATCTTGTTAACTTTGGTGTGAATATTTATGACTCGAGCTTAATAATAATATTTATATGTGAGGAATAAAATGGAAGTGAGGCTAGCTTCTTTATGGTAAGCGCTACCCTAACCTAGCCAGCGCTACATCTTGCTAACGTTGTATGAATTGACTTGCAAGCGCTACATCTATATTTGGCAAACTTGCATGAAAATTGAAGTAAATAAACGGAAGAATTTGGAGGAAGCATGACTTTGGTTCCCAGGTTTGCGTCAGACACCAACCAATACGCCAAGGGCGGCAGAGCATGAAACCTTGATGCGATCGCAGTGAGCGGTGAATTAGTGTCAGCTAGCGTAGTTCGAGAGAACTACGACACCTGAAGTATTCACGATCGATAAAAAATACTTAGGCGAAATTATAGGAGGCATGCGGGGAGGATTCCGACAATTAAAAAATAATAACTCTAGGCCTCATTTATCTTGTCTCTAACCCTTAGTATCTGTAGTTATTAATAATTGTTCGAGCTTACCTTTTCAGTGATATTAAACAACTATAATGGGATTCGACTCCGGACTTTTAAATCGAATTATATTTGCAATGATCGCTTAATTCTTTTTATAAGGCATAGTTGGGCATAATCAAAGTGTAATGATTATTAGCTTTAAAGGATAAATATGAGGTGGAAATTGTGGAAAAATAATGATTTTCGTACACTTACAGTGGAATTGAACTTTTTCTAAGAAGCTACAGTGTTGGAGTTTTAATATTAAGTATATGAAGTATAAAATCAACCATGACATAATGATTGGTTAATGATATTAAATGTGAAATAGCATGGGAAATCATTATTTTGGAGTTGTTGGGTCATACGTGAGGCTACTGTTAGGCGACCTTTGTCCACCGTTGAAACTGCCGCATTCAAAATTTATGGTGTACAGATTTCTATTAATTGACTGGGTGTACGCTTCAGTGAGCATTATCTATGCTCCATTTTATCTTTGAGGCATTGTGGTGTCATTGTGGACTCGTAGATTTGTTGGTTAAATTCTTTCATTGTAGTTAAGATAAGCCCTTAGTGTGTAGCGGGTTGAGATATGGGTGTTCTTGTTAGTTAACTATTATTATCTCTGTTGATATATATATATATTGTGTTATTGTATAATTATTGTGTTTAGTACAATGTTCTTGTTGTGGTGTATTTGTATTTTCAAACACTTGTTCCAGAGGTATTCAAAGTGGTGGATCGAGGATTTTACTGGGTTATATTTACATATAACTCACTCCTTACATGCATCTCTGTGCAGATACCATTGCGGGGGATAGAGCTAGTGGCTGACGAGTTTGTTCGAGTGGATCCTATTGCTGGGGTGAGTGCCCGTATTGTTCGTGGAGGCTTTGTTTCAGCTTTATCTAGTTCGTGTAGTTATTTCCTTTTCTTTAGGGTTGTGTACCCGTCGGTTAAACTCATAGTACTTTGTTTGATGCCCCATGGTCTTAGTGTGGGATTTGGGCTAGAGTTTTATTATTTGAGTCATTGCTGGTTTTTCTATCAATTAACTAAGGTATTGGGTGACAATTATTTCGTCTTTAATTTTTAATAATGCTTTTAGGCATGCACTTAATTTTCCCCCTAGTGTTCGTGTAAATGGTTAAACGTTTGAGAAAGAGGTTCGCGTGGCAGGTTGTGTTAGCTGGATGTCAATCACGTATAGGGGTAGTTTGGAACGTGACATAATATTCCTAGCTGCTTAAACTTATAGATGGTGGTTATACACTTAAACATGTTATCAAATAGAGTTGTTTAGTTCAAATTTCATAACCATCCAAAAGATGAAAAAAAAATAACGTATATTACCAGTTATGTCAGCCCATAAGTAAGTTAGTACAAATACTAATATTATTCAATTAGTTATTTGTAGCAAAAAATATCAAATTTTGCTTTCTTTTAAGTGGATGTTGTTGGAATAGATTTGATACATCTTAAGGAGTTTAAATCTCAGTTTTGAGGTGATTTGGTAGAGTTTTGAGATGGTTTGAATTGAAAATTCGAAGTAGAAGATGAAGATGGAAAAAGATGATATGTGTATCACACAATGTATCATTTGTGTTTTGGATGACTTGGCAGAGTTTTGAGGTGGTTTGAATTGAAAATTCGAAGTAGAAGATGAACATGGAAAAAGATGATATGTGTATCACACTGTGTATCATATATATATATCATATTTGTATCAAATATATATCATATGTATACCTGTGTGTGAGATACATGCGTGATACATGTTTGATAATGTGTCGCAGAAGAACTTTTTGAACTCGATTTTAACTACAAATTTTGATACCAAATCAGTCTAAATTACCTCCAATCTTTCACAAATTTTGTATATTGACTAATCTATATATTTTAATGAATTTCAACCATACCCGTTGAAAAATGTTCTTTTTTGCTTAGATTTTTGGAATCTTATATATATATATATATATATATTTTTTTTTATTTATTTCTTCACATTATTTAGTACCTCATCTATAGAATTTTCTTTCCGTCTTGCATCTACAGTTGATGATCACGCTTAAAATTATAGAAGGAGATCTTTGCAAGTGATTCTTGGAGAGAAAAATTCCTTAATTATTTAGGTTTTCAATTATTGTATGTGCTTGACTAATTTTAGTTAGTCTATAATTAATGGTTAGAGGTTGAAAAGCTATGACTTATTTGGGGTATTTCCGTAAGATACCATCTATTTGACCATAAAAAAGATCAAACTAATGGTTATATTTTTCAAGTCAACCTAGTCAATAGGTGTACATTCTCATTTTAATTTATCACATAACCATAGTATTTTAGTTTAATTAGGTGTTTACATGCGGTGCAAATAAATATTTATCCATTATGGGTAAATAAGTGCACATTCTCATTTGTTTTATTATGCAGTATTTGGTTTGAAAGAAGAAGATAGCGACCTAAAAATTGAATTTTGAAGCATACTTAAGCAACATGAACACACAAATCAAGCCTAGTTTTATCTCATGGATTAAAATGTAAAAATAAATTGTTTCTTTATCTTGTCTACAAACACAATTATTGCTACTTAAAGATAACATAACACAAAACTCAATTGAACTCAAATTCACCTCCAAAACTAATTCAAAAAAGAATCTTATCTAGTCCAAAGTTTTTTCAAATTATATGTAATGGGGGAGAGGATTACAAGGTGGGCAATCAGATTTTGTAACTAAAAAAATAGACATTGTTATGGAATTTTTAAATTTCACGAGTGGAACTTCATAGCATTACGTGTGAAATTTGATACTCCGTGATAATGGCTATCTTTCAATTACAATGCTTTAAAGTAACTATTTGAAATTTATTGGGCAAATTACACATTCGACAGGTCGGCAAAAAATAATTATACCCACTAGCCAAATATATAAAATATATACATTAATTATGTATACAATTATATATTAATATACAAAAATATATATCATAATGGTGGCAAAATGGTTAAAAAAAGGTCAACTATACTGGAACTCCAGCATATTATACTGGAGTTCCAGCATAAGTATACTGGAACTCCAGCAGAATATATTGGAGTTCCAGCAAATATACCGGTCGAGTATAATATGCTGAAAGTTCATACACAGGTACTCGAATCTCCAGTGTATTGTACTGGAACTTTTCGCATGCTGTAAATTCATACACAGGTGCATCGAACTTCAGTATATTATGCTGAACCGGTCTCTGTTGCAGTAAAATAATGGTAATTTTTCAATAATTTAGCAAACGTTGGCTATTTTTAAATGACCAGTCCGAAAACTAGCTAGCCGAGTACTATTTTTACATAAACTGAATGGTGGCCCAGAAAGGATGAGGCCCAGTCAAGAGCGAGCCTAATTAATTCCTTTTTCGGTCATGGTAAAGAAATACTACTATTCTTTATATTAATTTAATAATAAAATTTTTACTTCTGACAGTGAAACCAACAATTAGGAAAACGGAAGGAGAAAAAAAAAGGATTCTAGCCTCCATCTGAAGAATTTTTTTCTCCAAATAACCACTTTTTAAAAATAAAGTTACGATGTTTTAATTTAGATCACATGCATGGAATTACTTATAGATTCCCTTTGACTAGCTTCCTTATTAATTTACATCGTACCACAATAAAACAAAACTTGAAACAATAATTGATACAAAATGTCCAACTAAATTGATTAACATTAATTTATTAATATAACGCGTTTAAACCAAGAAAGTGTAATTTAATATTTTAATGTCTGATCATTCAACTTCTAAAGGAAAGACCGGAGACTTTCTTTTTTTTCCCCTTGTTTGGACAATAAAGCAAGCTTTTTGAGGGGCATTTACATGTATACCTATTTTTTGTGTCACGTTTTAATTTGTGCTTATTTTGTAAAAAATATTGTAAGTGTACTCGTTTTTTCGCATAATTTCAGCATACGGAGCTAAAGTAGCAAAGACAATTATGCAAAACTTCAGCATTCTAATAGACGGGCCTGAAATAGTAAGTGTGCTGAACTTAAGCATAGCGGCTGAACTTAAGCATAGTAGCTGAAGTTTTATTCTCTATTTGCTGAAGTTTTTGTTTAACTTGTGCACGTCTTAACGCAAAGCATTTGTTTGTAATTGCTGAAGTTTTTATCTTGTAACTGGCGAACTTCAGCTCTAGAGCTGAAATTTTTGTTTTTGTAACTGGCAAAGTTTTTGTTTTGTAATTGGTGAACTTCTAGAAGAAGAAGAAGGAGGAGGAGGAGGAGGAGAAGGAGGAGGAGAAAGGGGGCTGAAGTTATTTAAAAAATGGGTACAGATTAAAAGTTTTTAAAAAATTGGGTATAGGTTAAATGGGGGCGATCAAATAGGCGCCCCGTGCAATTTTTACGCTTTTTGAAGTATGAAATTGGAGTATTTGTTGTCTAATTAATTATGGAAAGTAAATTATTGGCACAAATTATAAGATTTTGGTTATAAGTTCTCAAACACTGCCGGCTTTTAATTTTTTAAGTCTTTATTAGCAACTAATTGTCCTTTTTTTTCTGTTTCCTTTTTTCTTTTTCTGTTTTCTTCATTTTATTTTATTTTTTAAATCTTTTTACAGATAAGCAGTTTGGCTGAATACGTTTGTCCATTTTATGACATAAGCTAAGGGACCATATATTGCCATTTCTATAATCCTATAATTATATTACGTAGAGATATGACAAGTAAATCAATCTTATCGTCCAATAATATTATTTTTTTTTTAAAATTTTTATAACAAAAATGATAAAATAATTTTTTTTAATGGGTGTATCAAAAACTTAAACCACAAATAAATTAAAGCAGGATCTTTTTTTTTTTTGACCAAATGATACTACATTACTTATGATCACTTGCACTTGGACGAGAAAATGTGTAAAAGGGAAAAGAGAAGGGACTGCAGATGCAAATTAATGAAATACTTCAATTATTTATACTTTAGGGAGGGACCAGCACAAAAAATTTTAAAACAAAAATAAAGAAACTTGAAAAGTTTGCCTATTAATTTCAAATTAATGCCTATCTACACTAACAACCATATCAACCAGCTATTAAGTACAACCATTTGGTGTCAAAACTATATCATATATATCTACTTGTTCCCTATCTCTCCCTCATTGAGTGGACATTACAATTATAATTGCAAAAGAAGATCTTTATAATACTAATGTCTTAGAACAAGATGACATCAGTTAGGTCTCAACTATTCCATTAAGGGGTTTTTCAAAAAGAAAATAATTTTTGATACTAAAATAATATATGGTATCTTTATAAAATTGGTGTGCCGCGAATACAACGCTTTCTTTTTCACTGATCCTTAAGTCCAGGGTTTATCGAAAATAGTTTCTCTATTTTTATAAGATAGAGGTAAAGGTTTGTGTACACACTACTTTTTCCAGAGCTCACTTATGGAATTACACGTTTGTTATTGTTGTAATATAAAAACACTCTTTTACCACCCCTCCCCCCACCCCCAAACCAAAACCCCCAAAAATAGAAAAAGGTAGGTGAATTATACCTTTGAGTGGGGCAAGGATGTCTAGCTTAAGTACTTAACGTAGAAAGTCAATAATTACGAAATCGCGGTTCGTTGCTTATATACGAGTTGTACTTTAAATAAATATAGTTTCTCTCTTGTATTAATGTAGGATGCCATAAGCTATATTAGTTTAAGCAATAACAATATTGAAATATTTGAAGTTTAAATTATTGTATTCATTTGTTATTGAGATTGATTATACTTTGATATATATTGTTGACAGGGTAACTTTGTAGGTTGATATTTGATAAAATTAAAAATATACTGTTATGTTTTCTAATAAGATACAATTATTATTGTCGTCATTGCTTCTTTCGGTAGACGTGTTATTTTATACACTTCATATCTATCTTGGCATGTATTATATCTCTACATCAAATCAACTGACACATCATTTTTCGAGTGATATTATAAAAATAGTTACTTTATTTTTCTTTAAAAGGGGAAAAAGTTATAATATATATTAAAAGGTGCAATAATACAATTTTGTATTCAAAATGATCGTGAAAATATTAAAAATAGTACTACTATTTATATACTATTACAAATTAAGTGATATTGACAATGTAAAAACTTTACACTATGAATATATATAACTCGAGTTTTTTTTTATAAAAAGTGATAATAGGTCAGTGAATTGACAAGATCTGAGGATAAGAAGTGGAGGTAAAAATATTAGATGATTTCTTTTCATCTATCCAAATATTGATCGATAGAATTACCAAATACCCGTGTTGATAGGAGGTAGCATGTAACACTAAAATTGTTCGAGGTAAAAGCAAGTTGGTCCGGACACAATGATTATTAAAATAAAAGAGGTGAAAAGTTTATTTCTTATTCGATGTTCGGTACTCGCGTTGGAGCTCGATTAAATTCAAATTAACAACGAAAAGTCTCACATTAGAAGGATAAAGCGATCTCTAGCAAAGGAACTTCATATCCGAAACTCGAACTCAAGACATTTAGTTAAGGATGAAGAAATACCACCCCACCATAACACTCGTTGGCAAGGATGGATGGAGCTTAAAGTTATCGGGTTCAACTGAATCCAGTATTTTCGACGCGGAACATAAATTTATGAGTAAAAACCATTAAAATTCTAATAAAATAATAAATATGAACTCATAATTTTAAAAATATAATAGATTCAATACCAAAAATTTTAAAAATTAAATCTATAAATCTTAAATTTTGAATCCGCCCCTACTCGTTTGTTTGTAGGTTGTGAATTGATAAGTAGAGTAGTAGTTTATAAGGAGGCCCTTTGTTTCACTTTCACTTTCATAATATTAAGTGGTGGGGTTTGGTTTTGTCCGCAAAAGCAAAAGCTCGAGTAGGTGGCTCCTCTTATTTGGAGTTCTTATAAGTACTTATCCTGTTATTTTGTCCATCTATTTATATTTGACAGTAACGTAAATATTTGTTTGTACCAATATGCATTTAAAGAAAACGACATATGAGAAATTTTTTTCCCCTTTGTTGCAATTTGATGTGCCCTTTAGAAATATTAAGGGTCTGTTTGGTACGACGGATAATATTTTTTTTATTTGTATTGTTTAGTTGTACAAAATAGTTTGAAAAATATATTTTTAGATATTAGAGAAAAATAACTCCTTAAAAAAAGTTAGGATAATATTTTTCAGAAACTCCACCTACCCTCGCATCCAACCCCTCCCCTACCTCATCTCTCCCAACCTCTCTCTCCAAAAAAGTTTTTTTTTTTTTTCAGANCCCCCCACCAACCCCAACCGTCCCCCCCCCCCCCATCCCCCGGCAAAATATTTTTTTTTATATTTTCAGTTCTGATTTTTTCATTTTTTAGTTTACAGGTTCGAAATTTAACGAGTGCCAAAGTTATGAGTTTGGAGATTTATGTGGTTGGAAGTTTGCGGGTTTAGAAATTATAGAGTTTACGAGTTCGGAAGTTTAGCGGTTCAGAAGTTAATGAAATTTGTGGGTTTAGAAGGTTGTTGGTTCGAAAGTTTATGACTTCATATTTATTGTATTTAAATTATTTATGAATACTCTTGAGAAATTATTTTTCCTTAATTTGCATATCAAACACCGAAAAATAAATAAAATTACTACTTATTTTACAAAAAAATATTTTTTTGACAAATATTTTCCTTTATACCAAACACACCCTACATGTCTTATTTAATTTGCTTGTGTTATTACGAAGAAGACATATAGGAAAGATGACACATGTTTTAACTATTGTTGCTTTTTGAAAGTTTTATGACTAGACAAAAAAATAGATGAATTCACAGAGGAAATTCCACATCTGAAAGTTAAAGTACTTTATTCTTCATTCCGATCCAACATAAAGGATTTTCTGGCCTGCACACTCCTTAATAAATACTAATTACTAGAAAAAATTGTTTATTTTGACTAAATTATTCATAATTAAAATTTATATATTATTAACTTGACACACTGAAATATATAAATAAGGACAAATTTTGGAAAACAAATTTAATTTCTTCTTAATTTTATAAAATGTAAAAAGGCAAATATCATTTATTATGAACTGGGAGAGAATATTATAATAGTACGGGGAAGAGTTGAAGAAAAGTGGGAAGAGATATATGAACCTACGCCTAGTTCGAGTTTTTTTAGGGCTAAATATAAAACTTGTCGGTTGATCGAAATTAATTAAATTTTCTAGTTAAAAAATGTATAAAATATGATATATTATGTGTATAATATATATATATCGATTATTATTTTTGGGAGCGGTTAAAAATATTTATTTCTCTTTTTTATGAGTTTTTCCTCTTTATACTCTGTGGTAAAAAAATAATAATTAATAAGTGTGAGGTATGGGTTAATTGTACGCATCTCAACTAATATCATAGGATAGATGTTATCTCCCACCAACACAAGTATTGTAAAATTTTGTCCATCAAAACTTGGATAAATAGGAAGAAGTTACTTATTATTTTTACCTGTGATGGACTTAAAAATAAATCTCAATCTATTTTGATTGAATAAGCTCACATCTTCTTATATCTTTTTTTTTTTTCATACTTTTCTTATTTTCCCTTATATGTTAAATCACTTTGAAGACTTAATTTTAGGTTCTCGTGGTTTTATTTTCTCCAAAGAGGATTTTTAAGATAAAATTTTTGTGTATGTTGTGCTTGTTGTTTGTCTTCGTCATATTAATTTATTATAATTCATTCTTGAAATTTTAAAAAATTATTTATTTTAGATCATAAAAAAAAAATTAAATTATTTATTGTAGACCGGAGGGGGTATTATATTTGTTGTCCCGATGATCAGTTTTTGTTTCTTTTTTTAATTTGCTTATTCATCTTTATTTGAATAGAGATTTGGAAAAACCTTGAATGGATATTTATCTTGCCATAAATTTATCTTGTAATTATGGTGATTTTACTTCCCAACACTTAATTTCAGTTGACCAAATGGCCGTCTTTAATTCTAGCATGAACTTCTACTGACTTTATCCTTTTCTTTTTTCTTTTATTTATATTGTTAGTGCAACTAGATCCCATTTGTGTTTTAATTTTAACCTTCATACTATATTCAATTTGTTTGTATTAGGCATATAACCTTTCGTCACATTAAACTATGTATATTCTATTATACTATTTTTGTTCATTCATATTTATAAATAAGAATTACATCTCAATCTTAAATTATTGAGTTTTTTATTCATATATACAGCAATAAATAAATAAATATTCTAAAAGAATTTTGAAATTTACTGTGTCGATTAATTTGGATTCGCATGAGTATTTACTGGAGTAGTTTTTTTCTGGGGAGAGAGGTGTAGTGACTAGCTTTTTTCAATAGATTGAATTTTTTTTAGTTATAACATTCATATCTGTTAATTTTTTTGTACTGATGTCGAATTTACCGTACAAAATCTAAAGTGAATATATTTCAAAAATATTTAATGCTTAGTAGACCTCAAACAAGCCTTAATTCTTGGTAATTATCGCTTTAATTGCTTGTCAATCAGTTACCTATGTGCACAACTATTAATACCCAAATGAGAAAAAATAAATATATAGAATTTTCAATAAACTAATTAGGCTTAATAAAAGCATTAAAGAAAATTTGGTAATAAATTACATTGATATATAAATTTCTGAAAGCACTATGGTATAGAGTAACAAATTATTTTATATTAAATTGCCAGTAAGGTACCGGAGAGTTTTTTTATATTTACAGATAAACATTTATAGTAAAAAATATATTTAGATGACATGTTTATAAAACAAAAGTAAACATATTTGTGTGTAATTACTTGTCAAAAATAAAAAGAGAGTCTATTATTCAACTTTCAAGGGGAGATAGACCTTTTGTATTCTACATATTGAAGTTGTAAGGTTTACATTTTATTTTTATAATATAGTGAGCTAATTTGAGCGCCCTCAATTTAATTATACCACTAATATCAAACTGTAAGATCCGTTTTCATTAAATCCTAGAGGTGTAAGGTTTTTCACGGTAAAAACTTATCCGCACCGAATGTTCGCACCCACAAATAAATAAATGACAATTTTCACTCTAATTAACTACAAGTATTGGTATTTGACCATAGTTAGCTATCATTTGTTTTGCCACATGATCTTAAATATAATAATATAAATTATCCTTAATAAATCGATTGAAAATGGTGATACTTTTTATTAATATTATCTCATAGTTAAGTTAACTAAATTTGGTGTAAACACCCGATACAAATAAGCTTTTACCGTTTTTCACCACATTACCATTTTTGTTTTTTATTATTTATAATAAAAAAGAATTGGTAGTCCGTGGTACTGTTTTAAAGTGGGGACAAGAAGTAAAAGTGGTCCATATTTTTTGACTTTTTAATTAAATTAAAAATTCTAATCCAACGGCTGATATCTCTTCTTAAAATACATTGGTAGGACGGCATTTCAGTATATTTATCCGTTTAGGAAATTTTTTCTCTCTCTCTCTCTCTCATCTTTTCTCTCTTATTAGTCCCTCTCCACTTGCTTAGGATCCTTCGTTATTTACACCTCTCTCTCTCTCTAAAAAGGCCTTTTCTTCACATTTTCTTTTCCTTTTGTGTAAAGACCACGAAGAACAAGAAAGAAGGGAACAAGGTAGAGAAAAAAAAAGTTTTAATCTTTTTTTATGACTAATGATTAAATTGAAAAAGCTATTTTCAGTAGTCTTTTGACTGATTATATATCAATAATATCATTTTCTTGACATGGGGTTTTCTTCAAGTTGCTATTTTTGATAGGCTTTTCTGGTAATAAATCATTTTAGATTTTGATTTTTTTTCACTCTTATTATTTGTTATGTGTGCTCTATTTCATTGGGATTCTGTTTTTTTTTTCTTGATATTTTGATATTTACAGAAATTAAAAAGCTATTTTCCATAGTCTTTGACTGATGATATGATAAATATAATACACTTTTTTTTGTAATATTTGATATGGGTTTGAGTTTTAAAGAATTGGAAAAGCTATTTCAATAGACTTTGACTGTTGATGTATCAGAACTTTGATTTTTTGAACATGTGTGATGTTGTTTGGTTAGGTTCTTATAGTAATCTTTTCATTTTAAAAGTTGATATTTCCGTTTTATTTTTTCTTATTATGCTCAATTTTATTGGAGTTGCTGTTTTTTAAAAAAATATATAATTTCTCATATTATTTTGATATTTAAAGAACTAAACAAGCTATTTCAATGGTCTTTGACTGATGATATGTGAACAGTATGATTTTCTTGACATGTGTTTGTCTCAAGTTTCTGTCTCCAATGCCTTTTTCTTTTTTTTCTCGTTTTTGAAGTTTGAATTTTGACGGGATTTTCCTTGTTATGCTCAGTTTTATTGGGATTCTCTTATCTTCTTTTTTTTTTTTAATAGTTATGTGCCAATGATGAAATTTTTTATATGTTGATTTTGTTTTGTGTGGTTTTCTGGTAGCTTTTGTTTCAAATACTATGTAAAGGTTCACTCTTTGAATTCATAACTAAGTATTTTGGAGGATTTTGTTTAGTTGATTCTTTTTCCGGATTGCTGGATAGTTCTTTATATGTATGATTCTTGGAATATCTTATAAGGAATTGATGAAAGAAAAGTTCTGCTCACTGTTGGGCAGCTATGATACCATTGGCTATATTTTACAATTTTATTTATTGGTTAATCATCCGTGGTACTCTGAGTTGTCTGAACAATTTTCCAATATTGATGTTTACTTGCGACCAATGTGAGTGTCACATAATCAGTCCCAAGTCCTGAAAAAGGAGAAGTGCAGCTAAAAAGGTCAAATTATGAAAAATCCTCGTAATATTGGACGTGTTGGGTCGTGCTCTCATAGGCACGCATCTATGTAGATGATAGATGATTAACTTGCAAATGATGTGATTACTTATTGCTACTTTGATTACTGCTCGTCTTAATAGTAATACTACTACTGGTCTTTCCATTAAAAGATTCACAAGTTTCGGAAGAAAATACCGAGTTTAATATTAGGACTTGGAGAAAGTTTTTGTCATCCATGAATGGTTATGACTTCATGAATTTATTTTGCTTGAAGTTTTCTTTATATTCATCACCTTGAAAGTGAATGAAGTTTCTTATCTATTGCTATGAACTCGACCATTCTTTTTGGAATTTTGAGATTGCTATTATTTAATTGATAAAATTATTTCCTAGTCCTGTCTTAATTTGCTAAAGCAAGTGTTTAAATTCTTGATTCTAAGGCCTTATTAATACTAACCTTAGGCTATTTGGTTTTAACAGAAATAAGGAGGTTGTATGTAATCTATGGATGAATATTCGAGCAAAAGAGCTGTTAATGGGCTTTACGTTCCCAGAAGAGGTTTGAGGGACATAGCCGACAGCAGGGATGAAAATGTTCAGTTGTGCTCCCGATATGGATGCAGCAGCCGACTCAACTCTATGAAGAGCCCGCAAGTTAGAAGTACAGAGAAACCAAGACCTCTCAAGCCTTCTTTCACTTCTTCAAATGGAAAAGACATTGTTGGGAGTTCATCTAGAACATCGTCTAATGCTAGAAAGTCACTCAAGGATTCCCACAGGAAATCTTTTTCTCACGTCGGAAATGATCAATCAGAAACTTGTTTACATGGTGAGCCTCATGGTTCAGACCATATGAAGTCATCAAAAGCGCATCAACCCCAATTCGATTCAGCAATGCGAGATATTGGATCAAGTAAAATTATATTGACAGAAGTAGGTGGCTCTAGTGGAGCTTCAAGCAGTAAACCTCGTAGATTATTTAGTCCGAAGTATTCCGGTCAAAATAGTCCAGTAGGTTCCTCTGTTTCTTCATCATCTAAGGCCATTGGTGCAGGGACAAGGGGAACTTCTAGTGGGGCTGGATATGTGCCGAGAAATCTAAAATGCAATTCAGGATCAGATGTCTCTTCAACAACAGATTCAAGATTTAGTAGAAGGGACATGGTAAAAAGAAGGAACTCAGAAGGTGAAAGCAGTTCATCCTCTAAAGGGAAGAAAGTAAGTGGGGCGTCACCAAAAGAAGGAGATGCCATTCGCCCAACTCGTGGTGGTATCACAATTTCTGATTCAAGGGGTAGTAAAAACTTCGATGTTAGGGTGGATAATCGTGCTGTATCAGTTAGGACTCGTAGGTCAATGAATTTGCCTAGGTTAAGGGATTCAGTACGAGATTCGTCATCTCAGCCTGAATCTCCAAATCTCAGTCTGCAGTCATCGAGTCAATTTTTCTCAGATGCCTCTTCAAGCCATTCCAGTGCTTATAGTTTTCCTGGAAATGACGTTGAAGATTTCCCAGCTGAAGTGCATGGCACTTCTGCAGAACTAGGCATCAACCAATTAATAAACCGTGACGCTTTGCAGCAATATAACATGGATGGAGTTGCTCAGGTATTTTACTCGGAGGAATCGCGGTCAACTCTTTTTCTTACTGAGGCTTACTTGATGGTTACGGTATTTCATTTTGGTCACTGCTTTATTCTATAGGTACTGGTGGCACTTGAGAGAATGGAACAAGATGAAGAATTAACATATGAGGTAGTCTGTCTTGTAGTATTTCTGACTACTGGGGAAATTCTTTATTTGTATTTATGATGATCTCTTATTTTTACATATGCAGCAACTACTTGTGTTAGAGACCAACTTGTTTCTTGGTGGCCTTAACTTCTATGACCAGCATAGAGGCATGAGACTGGATATAGACAATATGTCCTATGAGGTCTGTATTTCCTCTTCAGTATATGATTATTGACTATGTTCAGCAAAACACATTTTCATCAGAAAGCCCTAAAAATAATAGCCGGAAAACGTATAGCTTTTGTATATTAAGTATTAATATAATATTATACATAATCAGTGTATATGTTTTGTATATTTGGGCTAGTGGCCGTAATTATTCTCGGCCGGCGGGACAAAATGAAAAAGCCCTTCCTTTTGGGGTGGGTGGGGGGGAGGGGGGTGGGGTGGGGTGATGGAGCTGTGTTCACACTTCAGACGATAGCTCAAAGGGTTTTGATTAATCTTTTCATATGGAACAAAGAGAATACATTTCTAGGTCGCACAATCTTAAGTTTCCACCATCTGCTACAGCCTTCAGAACTTGATCTTTTTTGCTTGTTAACAGGAATTATTAGCTCTTGAGGAGAGGATGGGCAGTGTTAGCACAGCTCTACCAGAGGAGGCATTGTCAAAGTGCCTCCGGAAAAGCATATATCAGGCTGTGCCTTCAGAAATAGGGGAATTTGGTAGCGATGGGAATGAAGATGAGATCAAATGCACTATTTGCCAGGTTTTCCCCACTTATTTCAAGTGATATTTTGTATATTCCAAGTGCCTGATGCTTTATGCTTTAATATAATTTGTCATTTGTAAGGCTTTTCCCTTCCTTTCTAAGTTCATAGCACCTTGCATTTTCACTTTGGTATTTTTTTGTATGTGATGTTATTTGAAGTGCAGTTAATATTAGTTTTACGTTGTACATACTAAGATGTATTAGTTCTTCAATTAGGTAACTTTTATTTAGGGAATGTTCTCTAGGTTTAAGCCTTGTCAAACTCTGTTCTTGACACACAACGGAGTGGAGATATTTTTGACCTAATAAGAGATATAATTTTGAGTAAATGTCACTAAATTACTTCTGTTATTAATACTTCCAATCTTTCAACAATTTGGTCAAAGATGCAGTCGACTATTTTATGCAAGTCTATCCTATTCTAGACATAGTTTCATGCATCTTGGTGGCAACGTATTTTCACCTATATTGCGCGGACTCTCCAAAATATTGTCGCACCTGTGGAGGATCCGTCATTACCGGACGACATTTTCGTAGAGTCCGGGCAAAACAGATTATCAGTGCTCGACTTTTATGTGGTTTTAGTTCTGGGTTGTAGAGGTTCTAAGGCTTTTTCACTTGTTCAAAATTGATGTTTTCTTTGCATTATTTTCAAGCGGTGGAGGATAACACCCGTTGTAGCAAGGTATATCTGCCGCTGCATGCATGTAGGATGTTGCATATCAAAATGAATACAAAGTTGGAACTCAGTTGAGTAATGACATGTTTTGCAGGAGGAGTATATAATTGGAAATGAAATAGGAAGGTTGGAATGTGAACATGGCTATCATGTGGAGTGTGTACAACAGTGGTTGAGGCACAAGAATTGGTGTCCTATATGCAAATCTTCAGCAGCTCCATCACAGCCACCTACAACACCATCTTAGTTTCCATTTTTAGATTCCAACCCCAGATGTGGGAAAGCTCAAATAGTTTCCCTATGTACAAATTCATCAAGTTGGGTGGATTGCAGCTAAACCTTTTCTTTCTGTTCATTGTTTGAATTTTTTTCCTTTTGTGTACATATATAAGTTCTTGTCACATCAACCAATAAACCCAAGCCCCACTACAGGCTTTGTGGTGATAGCTGATAAACTTGATTACTTATTTACTTAAATCCTTGTGGTTCTTGTAATTTACTTGCTGGTGTTGTCATCTCAACTCAACTTCCGGATTTTGATCTGCTGCGGGAGAAAACCAACGTTAGAGGAGAGGCTCAATGAGATAAGTTAATCGGAGTTTTGGAAAATGCAGTCCCTTTTTATCATTTGTTGTTCACATTTATTTGTTTTCTTTTATTGTTGGAAATTTATTGAAATTGCTCAGACCATTTGAAGTAGTGGTCAATCTAGAGCGTTGGTTGATGAACCATCAAAATCTCAACCAAAAGTACAAAAAATAGACCTTCTAAAGGTCACTTGTCTGCTTTTATTCTCTTTTTTCCCCATGTAGTGGTTTGTGGTTCTCTTTCAATTAGGTATCTTGTACTAAGAGTGTATTGATGAAGTGTATGTTTGTTACTAATTTCACAAGCAACTGAGAGCCATAATACAATCCCTAAGAGGACGAGCCACACAAGGGTAAGAAGGGGTAAAGGAAATGCCTCGAACGACCTTGAGCAAGAGGGTACCTGTACCTGAAACTGACACAGGTGGGTAGGTAGAAAATATCTAGAGTTGTCCCTCCTCACAAGGGGGTCGCAGCACCAGTCGGCGACTGTTTACCAAAAACATAGGTGTCCACAAAGTCGTAAGACCATATACAAGGACCGACGCCTGCTCAGTTCCAGATAGTCAAGGATTGACTCCCTCAATGCTCTTCAAACCCTTGCTTGGACACTTATGCAAACTATCATCTCAAACCCTATGCATACTTACAGTAAAGTACCTGTACAACTAATGCAGTTAACGGCTGACGAACAAAGTTGCAATAAGGACTATGCGTTCAAGTTAAGGGTGTTAAACGGGTGGGCCGGACCAGGCTGGGTAGGAAAAAAATTGAACCGTCTAGGTTCTGAACCGGACCGGTTACGGGTTGGGGCTTACCGGGTTTAATGGGTCTGGATCCATCCTGGTAAAAGTTGAACCGTAAGGGTTACGGGTCAAAGGGGCCGGGCCGGGTTAGCGTTAAATTTTTTTTTTAATTTTTTTTTGTATTTGTTATAACTATCGTAAAAATATAAACAAAAAAACAATCTTATAAAAAT
>ML348135.1:0-31634 GCA_005239505.1 Nicotiana paniculata | reverse complement strand
TATATATATATATATATATATATAACCATTAGATATTAATTAAGAAGCAGGACATGAAACTATTTCTCAAATATCATAATCGATAATCTATTTTCTTTTCTATACCTGTAACAATCCAACCCTTCGATTTTAGTATTTGCATTTTGTTTTGCTATCAATTTTAAAGAACACTAAACATGTCATATTATGATATGTGTTATTTGAGCACATTAGATCATGTTATTTTAACAAAATTCTAACTACCACTTTGTTTTTCATCTCAACTTCAAATAAATCTTAATCTTCTACATATTTAAACAATTTTTTTGTTCTTAGCTTATAGTTATTGTATTCTTACTTAATATTGTTATAATGTTATGTGATATTTTATTAGCTTACCAATTGACTTAATATTTTACTTATTACCCTTTTGATAACCACATACATAGTATATTCTCATATGTAGGGCCTGGTATTACCACACACACACACNTATATATATAATGTTTTTATCCTCTTAATCAGAACTCTTTTATATTTAAATATATTGATAATATTTTTAAGCTCTCTATTTTTTCTTATACATTCTCTTTCCTACTATGAAATTTTAATTATGTTTTTTTACATTAATATTTTCCTATAATTAAAATAATATCATATTTTATTTTAAACAACAACTTTAAATTGTTTAAAATATTAATACATAAGTTATTTAATTATTATGTTCCAAATCTATTTGAGTTTTCTTATAATTATTTTTCTATTACATCCAATTAAATTTTCATTCTATTTTAGTTTCAAGATACAAATTTGACTTTTAATGTTCGCTAGTAAAATTACCTACATTAGAAATTTATTATTTATTATTAAATTTTGAATTTGTTATCAATTTTTTTAAAATCTAGTAAAACTTCAATTTTGTGGTTCTATCCATAGTTTAAGCATTCTCAACATAATTTTAAGGTAATTTCAAGTTCAAATAATCATCTAATATATAGTAGTACATGTTTTCACGTGACTTTTTATTAACTTACCACTTTATTTAATATTATTGTTATTTAATATTTATTTTATTTAAAGGTATTGCTCGAAATTCTTAAATTATTTAAATTTACCAATAATATTTGTAAGTATTGTAATTTTACTTTATTTTATTTATAAACTAATTCATTGTATAAATATCTTCTCTTTAGGTCTAATATATTGTTACTATTTAAAATTTCTATTTTTTAAAATCTATTAGACTTGAATTATGTTGCCTTATCCATAACATGACCTTTTTCTTCTCATAATAAACAAAAAAAGTTTCTCATCTCAAATTTAAATAACTTTAATCCTTCATTTTTTCTTTATGGAGAAATTTTTTATCTTTTCTCTATTTGTTCTTTATTTTGCATTATAATTAAGAGAAACCTATAACAAAATACAAAAAAACTTATATGATTCTGAAATTACATTTATCACAAGGTAAGCTATGTTCTCTACTAATCCACCATGACTTCTTTGTAAACATCAAGTTCATGAGACAACAAAAAGGCAAAAGAATTACAGCGAAAACATGATAGGGCAATCTAGATAGAATTCTAATATTTTTAGAAAAATCTTGTGACGGTGCTAACAATAGACATTTACGTTGCATCAAAATGTACCCAAGTTGTTATAGTTGTTATATATTAAATTCATAATTCATAATTCATAATTCATAATTCATAATTCATATATACTATAACAACATTTACTATTGCTCTCTTTTTTAAAGAAAATATCTATCTTCATCTTTATAATTAGTTAAGATAAAAAAAGAAATGTGTTTCAGTTTCTTGTTTTGTTATTTTGAGTGGAGAGGCATGTAGTATGTGCCTATAATTTAGGAGAAATTTTTTAGGAAGAGATATAACATGGACAAACTGCCGTAGCAGTTAAGGTATTGATTTTTTTTTTCTTTTTTGTTTTTATATTTGAAGATATAAAGAAAATTCAGTTTAACTTATATTTCATTTTTAATCTAAAAGTTTATCTTTTAACTCAATTCAAAATTTACCCACAAAATTCAAATAACTACCATATAGATATTTTAATATTTTAAATTCAAATTTAAAAAATAACTAATTAAAACAAACTAATCAATTTAATTGTAAAGTTATGACATGGCAGTTCATTGACGCGACACTTGGTAAAATTTCATGGATGACTTCCTTCCTTTTAATAATAGATAGATAATAGATAGATTTAATCTGAAGTGAAGAAAGATTATAAAATTGTAACTCTCTAACACACATGTATAGTCAATGACCAACACTACTAGAAATTTGGTCAAAATCGATCGCGGCAATCCGTTCGACTTTGGGCGGTCAAAAATCGAGCGAAGTCGGTCGGTATTTGTATTTTTATTTTATTTTTAATTTTTTTTACAAAACCGACCAATAAAAATACCGACCGACTTTGGTCGATTTTTTTGGCGCAAAAATGCGGAAAACTATTTTGGCGTCCCGCGAAATTTATCTTTTAAGAACCGACCAACTTTGGTCGGTTTTTCATATAAAATAAATCAAAATTGATATTCAAAAGACCGACTGAAATCGATCGGTTATTTCAATCGGTCATTTTAAACTATCGATTTCGGTCGATAATTTTATATTTTTAATAAAATCGACTAAAATCGGTTGGTTATTTCAAGCGAAAATGCAATTAAAGAGTACAAATAAAATTAAAAACAGTCTTAAACCAAAATGTATTAATGTTCTAGTGATAGAATAGTATCCTACCACAATACAAATTTCGGTTCAATTCCCAGACGGTGTATTTTTTTTAATTGCATAATTAAAATACCGACCGACTTCGATCGATCTTTTCGGCATTTTTTTCTTTTTTTTTGTCGCTTGTAAAATTTTATTTACCGACTGAACTCGATCAAAAATTACGACAGACTTTGATTGCTATTTTTATCGACCAACCTAATTTCGACGAATTAAAGTCAGTCGGAAATTGGTCAATTTTTTTAGTTTTTCGATTGATTTCGATCGGTATTTTTTTTACTGTTTTAGGCAACTTTCAAGCAGTGCAAATATTTGATTGCATGGTTATGTTGAAACTATACTATTTGTATAGGAGAAAAATTAGTTTATAACAGATGGTCGAATGGTAACATGGCACGTGGAACCGACTATATGCAAAAGGCAAGTCGGAGAACAACTAATACTGGACACAATGAATGCAATCGGTATCGGCTAAATGCCGAAGGGAGTGTAATCGATGGAAGGAGGTCAAGGGTTTGTCATCGGATATCATCAATGAGGGAATATTGGTTAACATTGAACGAGCGACCTTGCATTCATGGCCTGCCGTTACACGTTCATCAATGACTCTTTTATTATCATTTAAGAGGAGCTTGATCATAGGATCTTGTTTCTCTAGGTAGAGATATAAATAACAAGCTCAACAGCCATTGTAAAGAGACGAAACTTTCTGCATACAAAAACTTTATTTTACTACTTTTTCTCTCAATTAAACAACTTTATTTTCACTTTATCGCTACTCTCACTTTTGTTCTCGGAGGCACAACGTTCGGGGCCAAGCTCATAGTCTTCTTCAATTTCAATTGCTAATCTTAATATTAATCTTATTTCCTTATCATTTTTGGATCAAATCGATTCCCGTAAAAAAATTAACTATACTGTTTTGTGGGTAAACACAATTCAAATTCGGAAAGTAACATGTGTTGAGAAAATTTACATCAATCTTTCTCTAGAGTTACAAATTTCTTGCCTTAAATTGCTTTTGGTAAATGTAGCCCAAAAAAAAACTGGCATTGTATAGCCAAAACCCAAAAAATCTATTTCTATATTATTATTATCTTTGCCCATAACATATACACCAATTGCATCGCCAAATCATCATCCACAACCACCAATGCCTTGCCGACCAGTTAATTTTCGCCGCAACCGAAGAAGAGCAACCTACAAGATGTGAACGCTACGAGATTCTTAGGTTTTTGAGGAATTTTCGGATCCTTCTTAAACTTAAGAGAAATACATAAGGGCAATTAATCATGTTATCGAAATGGACGGCGATTCACTCGGCGTAAATATATACAATGTATTTGATTATGATAAAGATTTGTATACCAAAATGATACGGTTCCCACTTTAGGTTTTTTTTCCTTTCTTTTTTAATTAGAAATATAATCTTAGTTCTCATCTTTTATATTATTAAATCTCTAGCATATGTAATTATATATATCCACCAAAAATTATGTATTATACATTGAGATATACAAAGAACAAAAATAAATTTTGATAAACATTTGGTATACACATTATTTGATGCGTTATACATTGTGCTATACATGTAACGTATTTTTTTTATACACTTAATATAGAGACAATAATGAATTATAGATATAATTTTATATTTTAAATATACAAAGAAGGAAAATAAAATTTTGACATATATTTTGATATACATAAAAATAGAAAATAAAATTGTGATATACATTTTGATATACACATCAATATTGTGATACACATTTAGCGTACTTGATGTCAATATCTATAACTAAGGCTTTTTTCTATTAATTATATGTGTACGTTGTTATACTGTGCCATTTTTCCAAGAAGAAGAATGAGGAGGAGGAGGAGGAGGAGGAGAATTTGGGCCATTTAAGGCCCGTTCAATGAAATATTTGGGCCTTATTATGGTACAAGCCCAAATTCCTTTAGCGGGCCAGACTGACACCACTCTAAATGTTGGCCCAAACTGTTATCATTTCAAGTTCGTCAGTTGTTTCTTCTTCAGCAAGTAGATACCACTTTTCATTTTTCTTGGCAAATTCCCGAGGATCTCTTACTCCAGCTAAATTTTATTGTAAGTTACCTGATTTTCGTTATATGTAAATCTTACTGCAGTAGTTCGCTTCAACTATTAACGGCTTGTAATTGTACCAAATTGTTTGATTAATTCAGAAACTGCTATTATAAACTTCTATCAATCATCTTTTTACTCCGGATGCAGAACTCTTTTCTTTTTTTTAAATTCTTTTTTAATATTAAGGAGTAATCTACTCTACGAGTGAGTTAAGGTGCTAGTGACTGGGTTCTGAATTTAATTTTTGTATATATTTAGTGGATTTCCTACACATATATAGGATTTGTGCCAAAGCCATTGGGTTATGCCGAACACATATCCGCAACCATTTTTGGTTTCTAACTCTGAAATATCAGGATTGATGATTTAAGTTATTCCTTTAATCCAAATGAGGCTATATATAAAGGCTTTTGAGTTAAGTTTAGTGAGTTAGAAAACTTTAATAGTTAAGTTCTCTAATAATTACTCAATTTCTTTGTCTACCGAGATTGTTAAATATTACAGAGTGCAATGTATTTGATTTATCAATTGTTACTGCTAAAGGTTGTAAATGATGAAGATCGATTTTAGTGGACTTGAACCGAGTGCCCCACTTCGAGGGGAGTCTTCTGAGCTATTTGATGGCATTCCAAGTTCTCCATCATTCCAGATTCCTGATACTGCTAATGTGAGTCTAACTTACTTTTTCTGTTTGGTCAATAGTATTAAGTTAATAGGGAATCTATGAGTCCTAAATCACTTATTGGGGTTTCTTTTTCTATCTTGTTTGCTTTTTCAGTTTGATGGTTTTCAAAAAGAAGCAATCCAAATGGTGAAGCCTGCGAAGGGAACCACGACCCTCGCTTTCATTTTTAAAGAAGGTGTCATGGTTGCTGCTGATTCTCGGGCTAGCATGGGAGGATATATATGTAAACACTTCTGCTCATTTTTTGTAACTTTGGGAAGAAAATCGTTAATTACTTCTCAACCCTGCTACTGTTATGAAGTATCTATTTGTCTATGGCTCTTGTGACCTTGCTGGCAAGAGAAGTTACTACCCTGCTCCCTGCCAATCGTTAATTACTTTTCAACCGTGCTAGAATTTTTTTGTCAATGGCACATTCAAGTATATCTCTGTGTCATATGCTATACCTTTTCGTATAGGGCTCTGTTGTCAATGTCACTATAGTTGTTGGTACAACGGCTATCATTTGTGAATAGCACCTTAAGCAGGGTGTTTGGATAATTAGAGACATAAGCTGATTTCTCATTAATCAGGAAAGGAAAAATCAAATTTCTTGAGTACCTGGTAAGAAAACTTAAAATAATTTCAATTGTTATATGGTTGTTATATGGTTGTGTTGTGGACTCATGCTGAGACATGAATATGTTTTAGTTTTGTATGTGTCATATTTGACTGCGAAGTTCTTCATTGGGAGGAATGTGAATTCCGAATTTTAGATAATTAGGTTTCTATTTCGTTTGAATGATTCAAATACTCCTCAAGTGTTATTTCTTGATCTGTTGCAGTTCTTTTGATTTGGCTGGTTCTCTTAAGAAATGTGTCCTTTTATTTTTTGATATTTTGCAGCATCTCAATCTGTGAAGAAAATCATTGAAATTAATCCATATATGCTTGGCACCATGGCTGGTGGGGCTGCTGACTGCCAATTCTGGCATAGAAACCTGGGAATTAAGGTATGTGTTTATGAAGTACTTATGTTTCCTTTTCCAAGTTGCTGCATTTACCCATTTTTTTTCCAGGAGAGTGCTTGATCTTGATCAGTTCTGGTCTTCTACAATACAGAGTCTCTATGCTCTAGAGAATTTTAATGCTTCTGATGCATATATTTATTTAGGATGAGTATGTCTCTCCCTCTATTCAAAAGTTTAAAAAAAAGGAAAGAAGGGAGTAAGCTAATAATAAAAATGGAAATGTGACAAGATTGAACTTTGAAGGTGTAAAAAGAAAGAAATGACTAATATTAAGTGGTGTCAGATTTGCCAGGGAAATGACTATTGGGAAAATTTATTCCCTGCCTTTTAGCGCACTAGTTATTTGAAAGTATTTAGCCGCTTATTTTCTTCAAGATCAAGCCCCTATTACCTTTTACATTTCTTGGGCCATCTTTCACTTTGCAGATTAAGCTCTCCTGAAGTTACAGTCAAACTGTGTTTATTCATAAACAAAAAAAAGGGGAGAGGGGTGTGTGGGGGGGGGGGGGGGGGGGGAGGAGGGTACATTTATAGATCCTCTACCCCCAACCCACTACAGAAGAATGTTCTGCAGTTTTTTACCTTCATAAGCAGACGTAGTATTATGGATTTTGGCTTCATGCACTTGAAGACTTGGTAACCTGTTTCTTTTCATGATACAGTGCCGTCTACATGAACTGGCAAACAAAAGGAGAATTTCAGTTACTGGAGCTTCAAAGCTGCTGGCAAACATTTTGTATTCTTACCGCGGAATGGGTTTGTCCGTTGGAACTATGATTGCGGGTTGGGATGAGAAGGTATTGAAAGATGGATGCTGGTACAGTTTGCAAGATGTTAACTTCCTGTTTTCTTACTAATATAAAACCTTGATTGTGCAGGGTCCAGGACTATATTATGTGGATAGTGAGGGAGGACGGCTCAAAGGAACCAGATTCTCTGTCGGATCTGGTTCACCTTATGCTTATGGTGTTTTGGATAATGAGTGTGTGCTTTCTTCTTCCTATCAGTATTTCCATGGGTTCCTTAATGTGTGCATGAGAATGATTGTTAACTAATGCCATCATATTTGTACGACAAAGGTGACATTCTGACATTGTATAGTTATCGTCAACTCAATCTTTCATATGTGGCTTGTGCATATTGAAGTGCAAAGAACTGCGTGCACGAGGTGCAGATGCATTTACCTGTTGGTCATACTTGATCTGTGTCTTCTGAAAGAGAGAAAGCTGTGTTGTGCCACCAAGGTTTAAATGCATTCCGTATGCGGAGGCAGAGGAAAAGAAGAAGGGGGGGAGGGGGGGTTACAACTTTTTCATAATTCTCCTTAGTTTATTGTGACGATGATAAGGTCAAAACTTTAGCAGCTTGCAACCCATGCTTCTGATTCATTAACTTCAGGAAACCACTGAATTCTTGCATTCTGTTTAATTCTTATATTTTCTCGCTGTGCTCTTTCACTTTAGGTACCGATATGATTTGTCTGTGGAAGAAGCAGCCGAGTTAGCTAGACGAGCGATTTATCATGCTACATTCCGTGATGGAGCTAGTGGAGGTGTTGCTAGTGGTATGTTTCTTGCATCCTCATCCTTAAAAAGAGGAAGTCCAATTTTAAGTGGCTATTTCCGTTCTGTCTGTTGTATTTTTGCTCCATGGTGTTTGTGTATTTGGTCGTTAACTTTGTGGTTCGTTTCAGTTTATCATGTCGGACCAAATGGATGGAAGAAGCTATCAGGTGACGATGTTGGAGAACTCCATTACAACTACTATCCCGTTGAAGTGGCAGCAGTGGAACAGGAAATGGCTGAAGTGCCAGTAGCCTGAGGATAAAGGACCCTGTAATAGTGTTTTTTTATGTCATGATTTTGTAAACCAGGTCAAATATTTCTCATCTTTGCATATTAAAGAGACATCAAAGTTTACTTTTCTTCTGACTTTATTGTGCAGTTTGCACAAACTGCATCTTTCCACTCTTCAACTTCTCTCATTCAATTTCAGTCGTTCAGCTAATCAGGTATTGTTTTAAAAAGAAACAACAAAAATGAAAAGCAGATAATTTTGACCTAAGTAATTTTTCTATAGTCATGTCTTATCCTTTTATAATAAACTCTAAACCACCAATGCTTTCTAAGACTAAAGTAATCTAGTCCCTTTAATCCAAGTGTTACTAAACACCAAGTAATCTGATTTAAAGAAAAGTTTCACATACCAAAATAACCATTATTTCCCAAGTGAAACTGAGTAAGGGGCAAGCAAATCGTGAAAACACACACATTGAAATTGTATCTTAGTAGACAAAAGATTCTATACTCGACTATACAAATAGTATGATGAATTTTCGTTCTGAGACCTAGAGAATCCCTGCACTATACTTTGGATGGACTAATTCTTTACCTAAGCATATGAAATATACAAAGTGGCATAACAGTTGATCCATTTGCAGCTATTGATGCCGGAGCACAACGCATCGCTTGATGTCCTATGAAGATATAACCAAAAGGAAACAATATTTACAATAATACAATCTATTCAGAAACTCCAGTTGTGTGAGCTTATTCAGCAACCCACGCCCTCCTCAAAGAGAAGAGTTGCAGCACGTTGACGGACAGCACAAAACTAATCTTTATGATGAATCTTCACAACACAGAATATGGCAGAACGTGCTCAGATTACTGGAATGAAATGAGCCAAAATGGAGATGAATAATGAAAACTCACATAGCCGATTTCAACTAACTTGGTACTGAGGCATAGTTTTAATTGCAATCTATTCGGACTTTTTTACCTCACTGAATCTCTGCTCCCATTGTTGAGCATCAAATCTTGCTCGTACAAGTCCTTATTCGTACTGTAAACAATTCGATTCTGACCAATAAAAGTTCTTTGAGCCATATCTCGAGCACTCAAAAGCTGAAAATTGTTCGATAAAATGAAGTGAGAGTTACTACAAGGAAGAGACTTTATACCAAACATAAATAGTAAGTTGTAAATAAAACGTACCAGGATTTACTCACCAAGGGTCTCTCAATTATAATTAAGCATAAACAATATACCACATAAATAAGTGACATAGTCCATACCTTTATTTTTCTTACATTTACTTATGTTTCATTAGAAAAATTGATATTCTGTTATAAGCTATATGCACATACAATTTTTACTACAGATTTTATGCATGCACTTCCAGCATCTGAGCTGAATCCTCATACATAGTTGATTTTAATCGACCATTTCCAGCGATTATTAGGTATAAGCTACCTAATTGTTACCATTGTAAACTTTTTGGCTGGATCACCAAATGATAATCTAATTTGAGACAAAAACTAAACACGGACTATCAGAAAAGGCTGTTATGGATAGTGCTCATAGTGACATGACTGCATGCTTGACCAGATCAGTCACCAAAAGGTGCAGCTAGACATTGTTAAATTTTGCATAAAATGAAGGGTATTAATATTAAAAAAAAGGAGAAAATAAAGTTTGAAAATGCTTTAGTGTTTCATATCAGACTAAACTGAATTTGGAAGACGGTAGTAAACCAGTTGAGTTACAAAAGAAGTCTTCCACTTCTTAAAGATCTTGTTAGTTGGAACTTCTTTATTTCTTTTTCATAGAAAGTAGGTAATGCCCTAAGGGGATACCTTCCAGGACATAAAAAAGGTAGCTCCTCTTTGCTTTTTTGGATGCATTGGTGAGAGAAAAGTAGAACTTTCGAAGGATTAAAATCCTCTTATTTTATTTATTTATTTATTTATTTATTTATTTATGATTCAATAAGAATTTACCTTCTTGTAGTATAGATTAGTTGACTAGTTATCTCAGAGGCTTACTGAATACCTACAATACACCAATTGTTACGTCGACTCTTTCTGTGTGATATTAGTGAAAGACGTCTCTGGCTTATCAAAGAAAAGAAAATAGGTGTATGTGCATACATTTCTAACAATTAGCAACAACAAATCCAGCGTAATCCCACAAGTAGGGCTTGGAATTTCTAACAATTAGCAAAATCTCATTTTAACAGAACAAGTTAGAGTGCTAAGTTAAAGCTTATTTCCTAAAAGGAAGAGGAGGCTCCGGTTATTCAAGTTCTAGAGCAATTAGACCAAACTTTTGATGAACTACTTAGCCAACTTTTCCCAAGTATAGATGTTAAACTGATAAGCCATGTATCTTCCATACTTATTCAAGGAGGAAGAAGCAAAGAAATGTAGGAGAAGATAATGATTTGCTTCTCAAATTTCTGGAGCTTTCAGACATGGAAAATTAAGCAATTACCTACAGTTATTAGAAGTTATCTGTTAGCAGTTTATTATGGTTACTAGAAGTTATCTGTCTTTATCCTAACTTGGTTATCAAGTAGTTATGGTAGCCTATATAGTAATAGGTAGGTGTGTTGTAATTATCCTTTATATGCAGTCAGACTATCTGTGAGATACGAGATGCTTGTGTCTCTCTATAATCAATAATATTAGTGTATTTTCTATCTCTTTTTCCATTATTAAATCTCTGTTCCTATATTGGTATCAGAGCAGTAAGATCTGCCATGGTGAACACACGGACCAACACTTCCCAAAGCGAACCCATCATTCCGATTCTTGATCCAATCGCCCAACAATTGACGACTATAGCAGCAAAACGGGAGGCCATTGATGCTTTGGCCGCTGATGTTGCTGTGTTAAAGGCACAAAACAGTCAGAACCAGCATGGTGAAGGTGATCACAGTGGAGATCACAACAATAAAAGGAAAGCCAAAGCACCAGAAGAGGGCGAGGTTGACAGCACTTGGTGCCATCGAGAAACTTCCCGCCGTTCGCAGACAAAAATGGAATTTCCAAAGTATGAGGGAGGTGATCCTCGAGGCTGGATTCTGAAAGCAGAGAAGTATTTTCAGTACTATCAAACGCCTGAAGGCTGTGAAGTTGATGCGGCTTCTATGTACTTGGAAGGAGATGCATTAGATCTTTTCGCTTGGATCAATAGCGAGCAAACCATTTATTATTGGGACGAATTGGTGAAAGTTATGCAAGAATATTACGGACCTGTTGAGTTTCAAAACCCTGATGAATATCTGTATAATATCCAACAAACTGGAACAGTGCTCGAGTATCGGCAGGAATTTGCAAAGCGAGCAGCACGTGTTCAAAACTGGCCAGAACACTTTTGCTTGGAGTTTTCCTTAGTGGGCTCAAAGAAGACCTTCGTGTGGACATTAGGATTCACAAGCCTCGATTTGTATACAAGGCGATGAGTCTGGCTTTAGAATATGAACGCAAACAAGGCACAAATCGATCCAGTAAGGGACTCACTTGGCCTTCAGCATCACGACCTTCTTCAACTGGAACATCCTCAACAACCACTCGAAATTTCTTCCATTCTCAATCATCCCGGCAACCAATTACATGTCCTTTTCAACATGCATCGCTTCCAAATGCTCGTTCATTGACTCCTGAACAACAGAATCGGCGAGAAAAGGGTCTATGCTACTGTTGTGGAGACAAATTTACCCCCAGTCATCGTTGCAAACCGGGTACTTTTGCTCATTTGGAGTTAATGCAAGAGGGAAACGAGGCACAGAGTATGGAAGACAACAGCAACAATGACAACATGTTTCCTACTGATTTTGCATAAATTTCCTTTCAGGCAATTTTGGGCAAAGGATCGGCTACCACTTTGAAGCTTCAAGGCACTCTTTGTGGGCGTAACGTGCTGATGTTGGTGGACAGTGGCTCTACACATAATTTTGTAGCAGAAGGAATTGTCACAGAACTTGAGTTGACAGTTCAATATCTTCCCACCTTTGGTGTTCAGATAGGCAATGGTGAAATTGTCAAATGCAACAAAGTTTGTAGAGGCCTGTCAGTAGAGCTTTCTGATTTGGTCATAACGCAAGACTTTTTCCCTTTTTCCTTTGGCGGCGCGGACATTGTGCTGGGTATACAATGGCTAGCACCCCGGAACACAGTACAAGCCATTTGGAACGAGATGTTTCTAATTTTCCAACTAAATGGGAAAAAATACAGATTGCAAGGAGTTCCTCAGAAAACAGACACAACGACAACTTTTCAATCTTTGGTAGCTAAAAACCAAACATTCATGTGATATCCCTACTCCACAATTGATGCAACAGCTCCTCAGTGAGTTTAACAATGTGTTTTCAGAACCCACTTCCCTGCCCCCTTTTCGCAATTTCACCCATTCTATCCCTTTACTTCCTAACTCAAAACCTCCCAATCTACGTCCATATCGTTACCCCTTCGCCAAAAATCCGAGATTGAATCTAGTTCCAGCCCGTTTGCGAGTCCTGTCCTATTAGTTAAGAAAAAAGATGATAATTGGCATATGTGTGTTGACTACCGCAGCCTTAACAAAATCACTATCCCAGATAAATACCCTATACCCAACATCGATGAACTACTTGATGAACTCCATGGGTCAATCATATTTTCTAAGATAGATTTACGTTATGGCTACCACCAAATTCGTGTAAATCCTTAGGACATTCCTAAAACTGCTTTTCGCACTCATTCTGGCCACTATGAGTACATCGTCATGCCTTTTGGCTTGACTAATGCTCCATCTACATTCCAAGCTGCTATGAATGATCTTTTCCGCCCCTACTTGCGTAAATTCATTCTTGTCTTTTTTGATGATATTATAATCTATAGTCATACCATCCAACAACATTATGATCACCTTCGAACATAATTTTCTGTCTAGCAATTCTCAGTTTGCCAATCCAAAAAAGTGTTTATTCAGCCAACCTCAAATTGGATGTCTAGGTCACACTGTTTCCCGTGCAGGAGTGGGGGTTGATCCTGACAAGGTTGTTGCTGTCTTAGATTGGCCATTGCCTAAATCTGTTAAAGAGCTACGTGGTTTTTTGGGTTTTACAGGGTATTATCGGCGCTTTATGCGTAACTATGGCATGCTGGCTCGCCCTTTGACTGACTTGACTAAAAAAGATGCATTTCGTGGGACAATCATGCAACTGCTGCACTCCAACAGTTAAAAGAAGCCTTAGTTTCAGTTCCTGTTTTGCGTCTTCCAGATTTTACCCACCCTTTTACGGTGGAGTGTGATGCTTCTACCGCAGGAATTGGTGCCATTTTGTTGCAGAAGGAACATCCCATCGCATATTTCAGTAAAGTCTTGTTCTTTTCTAATAGAATCAAATCTGCCTATGGCCCTATTTGAAGAAGGATGTCAAGCAATATGTCCAGAATTGTTTGATCTGCCAGAAAAATAAGTATCAGACTCTAGCTCCAGCTGACCTTCTACAACCTCTTCCTGTTCCAGAGCGTGTTTGGGAAGATATTTCACTAGATTTCATTGTCGGTCTTCCAAAATCTGGTGGAATCGATACGGTGTTGGTGGTAGTGGATCGCTTCAGCAAATACAACCATTTCATTGGCTTATCCCATCTGTTTACTGCTAAATCTGTTGCTGGCCTTTTTTACAAAGAAATTGTCAGGCTTCATGGCATCCCACGTTCTATTTTGTCTGATCATGACGTTGTTTTCCTTAGTGCTTTCTGGCAGGAACTTTTCCGCCTCAGTAATACTCGTCTTCGCATGGGCACTTCCTATCATCCTCAATCTGATGGACAAACTGAGGTCGTCAATCGCTGTTTAGAGGCATACCTGCGTTGCTTTGCCCGTGACCAGCCTCTCCAATGGAGTAAGTTTCTTGCTTGGGCGGAATTTTCCTTTAATACTGGGTATCACACTTCAACTGGTTATTCTCCATTCAAAATTATGTATGGTCGAGACCCCCCATTACTGCATCCCTATCATTCAGGCGACACCAATATTGCAGACCTTGAAGAACAGATGCTGACTCGAGATGCTATGTTGAAACTTATGAAGGATAACCTTTTGAAGGCCCAATCCAAGATGAAAGCACATGCATATTCTAAGCGCAGAGATCTCTCTTTTAATGTTGGTGATGCTGTCCTTTTACATCTTCAACCATATCGTCAAAAGTCCTTAGCCAATCGCCCATTTCAGAAGTTGTCGCCTCGTTTCTTTGGTCCTTACAAGGTCACCCGCAAAGTGGGTCTTGTTGCCTACGAACTTGAACTCCCAGCCAGCTCTAAAATCCATCCTATCTTCCATGTTTCTCTCTTAAAGCCTGCGTTGGTTCTGATTTGCCTTCCAAGCCACCAGAACTACCATTAAGTGATGAAGGCAAGCTCATTCTTTCACCTGAACAGGTTCTTGATCATCGTTGGGGACCATCAACAACCAATCCTCAACTTGAATTATTAATTCAATGGGTTGGTCGACCTCTCAAAGAAGAAAGTTGGGAAAACTATGATTTGTTAGCTGCACAATTTCCCGACTTTCGCCTTGAGGACAAGTCGTCTTTCCAGGAGGGGGGTGTACTGATAAGCCACGTATCTTCCACACTTATTCAAGGAGGAAGAAGCAAAGAAATGTAGGAGAAGATAATGATTTTCTTCTCAAATTTCTGGAGCTTTCAGACATGGAAAATTAAGCAGTTACCTACAGTTATTAGAAGAAGTTATCTGTTTGCAGTTTATTATGGTTACTAGAAGTTATCTGTCTTTATCCTAACTTGGTTATGGAGTAGTTATGGTCAGCCTCTATATAAATAGTAGATCTAGTAATAGGTAGGTGTGTTGTAATTATCCTTTATATGCAGTCAGACTATCTGTGCGATACGAGATGCTTGTGTCTCTCTATTATCAATAATATCAGTGTATTTTCTATATCTTTTTCCATTATTAAATCTCTGTTCCTATCATAAACCTGTACTGTTAACCAAACATGCAGAAAATAGAAAGCTCAGAGGTGGCCGAAAAAATTACAAAGCAAACCAGCTGAACCTTCGTACCTTCCGCCTTAGTGAGAAATCGGGACGCTCAAGTCCTTGGGCATATTGTTCCCTTGCTTGATTCCTCTTTTCAATTTCAGAATTTCTTTTTCGAACAAGAAACCAGCGAACAAAAGGAATGGTGAAAAACGAGCCAGCGTAAATCTGCAAGTAAATCAGATTTGAAGTCAGCAGTTAGAAAAGCTTATTTACTTTTTGCAAAGCAAAATGAATACATCTTCAGAATGAGTTAGGTTACAGGCTGTCTTATAAGAATCATTCAAGTTGGCCACCATAACTCGGAGGTCACTCAATAATAAATGTTGCTCTCACAACTAGAAAATAGCAAGATTCAGGCTCCATCATAAGGAGGTTCAAGTCATCACAATCCACGAGGTATTTAAATATTTTATCACAGTTAAAAAGGTTACAATGTAAGCTAAACAAAGCACTTCATGGCCAGATTAAAGGAAATTAAATTTCCATGAAATGAATAACTCCAAATATATGGAAACAAAGCTACGAGCTTTTTCCAATAGCCTGAGATTACCTTTAATTATGTTGTGATTAAATAAACGGCGTGAAAGATCAATTGGACCAGATAATGCACTTAACAAAGTCGGCTGAATGAAAACACTACCTGAAGTAATGGCAATAACTTGGACACAGACGAAATGAAGCTACTTGGACTAACAGTCATGCTCCTTCAAAATACAGTCAAGTGGAAGAGTTACAGAACATATAAATGAGAACCTTAAAAAGTCTAAAACAATATCAAAAAGAACCATACCTCAACATGGTTCCAAGAATAATAACTCCAAGTAAATTCAGCACACCCAAACCAACAACCAATGCTGCTTGTGTTACACTAGCTTTACTTCATTGTGGAACACCCATGTTAGGAACTTCAAACTATAGATAAGAAATTTCAACTATCCACAACCAAGAGAATATGTACCTAAATTGCCACTTTATTTCTTTCAGATATTTCTCAACCTGTCCATCCCAGTTAGGCCATATTTTCCCTACGTACCCCTTCCTTCCGCGCCGTTGGCGAGCAGCTGTACACTGGAGTGATGGGAATCGATACAGAATATTTCCCTGAAAATACAATTTATACAAGATAAGGCTGCGGAGAACCTTTTGGAGTATAAATTAATTTTCTTCTGCAAACAACAGGGAAAAGGCATCAAACCTCACAACCACCATGAATTTATTCACTCAGCACTGAACTATTATTTTTGCATCATTTAGCTATTTAAAGTATCTCTTGTACAACAGCTCCCCAGACCCGATAGACCCCTTGAAATAACTGCAAATATCTGTATTTGGCCCCTAAATTTGTCGGCAAATGACACAAATAACTAGTTTTAACAGTTTAGTTGATCGGGGAAGTCATCTTGTATTTTTTTTTCTTTATTCTTTTGTTTTCTTTGTGCTAGAATCTAGAATAACCATTTAAAGATAAATTGGAACTGAAATATGAGAAATGAAGACCAGAATAGAAGATAAATGATGTGTATTTAAACACTTACACTACGTTTGGCTGGAGTTCTAATAGAACGAGATGGGAAGAAGAAAAAAGAAGTTGTTTGTCTAAATATAGGTTATTCCCTTGTTGATAAGGACGTACAAGTGGAGAGCTTGGACATCCTTCCACATTATCTTCTAACGCTTCGAAATTGAATAAGTTTTCCATTTTTTTCTTTCCCTCCTTACCATACCAATGAGTTTAAAAAAAGCTACCAACAACGGATACCATATCCAAGTGAAATAAATCGCCGGGTTTCTTTTTAAGAAGTTTAGTGCTTGATACCGTTTAATGATATTATATTGTACAAATTTTCACAAATTTCAAGAACTTAAATTCATTTAAGCATTCAAAAACTTTAATGTAAGTTTTTTTTTTGATAAGTAATTAACAAGGTAACTTATACTAGATGTTTCAAAATATGCAACTGATCCAAGAAATTCCTTGAAGCCATGAACATATTAATTGGCAAAATTGATCATTTCAAACAGTAATAGGCTTCAACCATGCCGATAAGAGTAAATATTAAGATACAAGATTAAATAACGTTTGTCACAGACCTCCTTATCTACTTCTGGCTGACCATCAAACTGCAACAGCACCGGAAGGATATATGATTCATCATCCTGTCATTACACACAAAAAAGTAATTTAAGAAAAGAGAGATTTCTAACATTGGTGCAAAAAGTCCCATTGCTTCGTCATAAGAATCAATTTCTAAGAAAAGGAAATATAACTAAAAGGGCAGTGCCTGGATCAGTTCACACTTCGTTTTCTTTTTCCTGGCAAGTTCCGAAAACTAACTTTTGAAGATAAATATGGATAAAAAGTGACCACCCAGAAACTGTGCACAAGCAAACTAAAGAAGTGTAAAAAAATAGACTGATATAAAAAAATACACTAATGAAGCTACGACCAAACCAGCAAAACAAGCCCCTCACACTTTACAGATTCTTGCAAAATTCAACAACAACAACCCAGTGAACAAAATTCAATTCATACAAAAATAAGTCAGTTTTCGAAAAGGCTACTTGAAAAAATTCTACCATACCATTCCTGTCAATAGTTACACAACAATAATCGAAAAGCAAAATCAGGTCATGTAAACCACACAAAGTACCATGTAATTGGGATTCTTTAGATCGAGAAAGGGGGCAAGTTCTTCAGCAATGACAACACCACCATTTGACAATATATATTGTCCTATCTGCAAACAGATTTTACAGACAATGGTGACTGTTAGTGTGACAAAGAGCAACTGGTTATATAGAAAATACTGACTGTTAACAAGTAAAGCAACTAAAATCCGTGTAATTGCACGTTTGTAGGGATTGGCATAAAGTAAGCTCAACGTGTGGGAACAATGGCAGGATGGGCAAAAGGGAAAACTTTGAAACAGATATGTGCGAAATGATATGTTAAAAGTAACGAACCACTAAATTTAGCACTCAGTATTTACCAACTTCCACCTCTCTTCATCAATACATTGATTTGGATCAGCATCACCAAATACAAAGGAGAAAACCTGCAAAGTAAGTGTCAAGTATTAGTCGTTCAAAACCAGATGGAAACACAGAGCATAAGAGGAAATGGCTTTTCCCACATACAGATCCAAAGAAGTTCATCCTGACACCATCTTCGTGTATTCGCCGCCGCCTGTGATAGTTGGGATCCCAATACCTAAACAAAGTTTATATTTTTGGACAAGTCAACAAATAATATTAACAGAAAGTTAAGAGGGTCAGATGGCTCAGATATGTGCCTATTTCTTGAAGCTTCCAACCGTGATTGCCAAGATTTTGAAAAGGAAAAGACATCCTAAGGCTCATCCATGTTAAGCAAATGATCGAACTATACCATTGGATGGTATCATATTACAATTTTAAGATGTGTTATAAATAATGAATTTTTTTGCCCTAAAAGAACTGTGAGTTCTTGACAAGAATTAGAGCAAACTAAATACAAAAAGGAGCAACCAAATCAACATAGGACAGAGGATTCTAATGTCTTTTATTTAAGAATCACTTAAGGACCTTAATAGCTAGAAAAGCAGAGACATTTTGACAAAAACATAGCTAATGATTATTCAACTTAAAGACAGTCCCTGGTCTAATCATTATCTCTGTATATTCTGTCTGAACTATACCCTATGCGCAGTGTCCCTTTCTATCGCATGATAAAATATACAATGTCGCATCTTTCAACTTGATAACATGCTTGTTAGAACAGCGAAATACGAACAAACTTACATGCTTGCTACCTTACCAAAACTGACATGCTTGCTAAAACTTACCGTAAGCAAAGCTAACTAATTAGGTACCAATGCCTCTCTAGTAGTTTGAGATAGTTCAACACCTAACAATTAGTGGATTCACAAAACATGCCTATCAATCTACTTTTAAGGACATTTGGCAAGGCACCATGTTTCGCCTAAGAGGATAAAAACAAATGTTTTAGTGTTATTACCTTTACCTTTTAAAAGATAAGATATTATTACTAATTGGGGAATCGAATTGATTGCACTTTTTTCAAACTCTTTTCAACAATCTCATGATAAGAAACTGTAAATGCGCCTTTTATGAAATCTCTGAATATGTAATCAATGTTAAAGTTCATACTGAAAAAATTGGATGCTTTAACCTTCGTATCCCATCATTCTTTTTGGGATCGTATGGAATTATAATATCTCATTACTAAGATGCTAAATCTTGCTAGACTGTAGATGAATTTATTACAAAGCCCAAAAAGAGGCTATAAGCCGGGCTTTTAAATCGACTTAAGAAAATAGACCGATGTAACAAAAGTGAACATGAAGCAGCTACTTCTTCAATAACAAAAAGGGCCAAATGAAAAGATTACCAGAACAGACCACTATCATAAGATGTCGCTCGTCTTCCCTTGTTGTTTAAACCAATGTCAGGAAAGCTTATGTCATCATCACTGTAAGGAAGCAAATGTCAGTTACAGAGCATTGAAGTGAGAAAAGAAATTAAATGAGGAAAAATGAAAATCTTGAGTAAAAGGAGATATAAGAGGATCTGATACCCTCTGCTTAAGGCAATGGCAATTATAGTCGTATAGACAATAACAATTGAAGCAGTCAGTGTGGTACCACAGGAAACCCTGACTAAATATTCTGCTGCCATCTGCAAAATGTTTGAGACTTGCTCAAAGTATAAGTTTTCTGGTATAACCTATTCAATATGATGCATTCAGCAGCTAACAATGTGGGAGGATTAGCACCTTTGCTTTCTCCAGCAAAGGCTCAACTTTAATCCTAAATGATTTAGCAGCAAGATTTGATCGATAACCCTCGGGAAACACATATAGGACATCACCTTCATCAGACACCTATCAAAACCATATTAGTCAAAAAATCAAATATAACATATGTTCAACAGTTGAGTTGAACATGGGAATTGTCAAATGAAAAAATTGAACGTTTAATTATACATAATATTCTGTAAATATTAAGAGGATTCCGTTGTAGAAATGAAGAGTCTGAGTGAAACTTATCAGAAAATACAGCACAATTAGGCTCTCTACATTTCATTTATCACTACATTAACTTACAAATATTTCATTTCACAACCAACTTACATTACTAAATAATTTCTCTATTAAGACAAATTATGGGTTCTCTATATTTAGCAATTTATCCTACATTGACATGCAAATCTAGCCTTACTAAATAATTTTTGAAAACAAGCTAGAGGTTCTCTAAATTTCAAATTTCTTCCTAAACTAACATACATGTCTTTAACCAGACTACATGTGCTAGTAGGATAGTGCAATAGTCGAGTTGCACGCAAGCTGGCCCGAAAACAATGGTTCGTACTAAATTACACAGATAGTAAAAAGTCAAATTGACGTTACATTATACAAAATTAGTAACATTATCATCTCCAAACATAAAAAAAGGATCAGAAATTTTACCTCCAAGAAGCCATTAGTATCAGCAGCCAAAGCTTGCAAAGCTATTTGTGCTTCACTCAACTGAAGGCCAGCCTTGCAGGCAACATCCCCAACTGTCACCCTCCTTTCCAATGATTCAATTGCATCCATAGCTCTCTTCCGTACATCCCACCGCAGCTGATCACCCTCCACTAAACGTCTACTGTAACTAAGTACAATCAGCTTTTTCCTCAAAGACCCGTGAGTTTTTTTGTTATATCATAAAGACCCATGAGTGTTATTTAATAATTTGAAAGACTCATAAGTTTTAACGATAAATCTGAATGATCCAGAATTAAAAGATTGAACCTTTAATTGTTTCACCGTGAAGAAGCTTTTGGAATAAATGGCTGCCATTTTAATAGAAGTTTGCTTTTGTGATCAATATTTGGCCTTTGAAAAATGAGAATTTTGTGAGTTTCTTTGGTTTTTTCAGTGCCAATTTATGGAAATTGGAATTTGCTTGGTGAAAATGTCAAAGCTATTTGCTCGTCTGACCACTTTACAGCGAAAGCGAGAGGATGTTGTATTTTCCGGCATCTAACGCAGGTCAAACTATGTACTCAAGTTTTACGTTAGTTTCTAACAGTAATATTATCTTTAATTATTAAAAAAAAATATAACTTTTGTTGTCTAATATAATCTCCAAATTTTACCACCGATTAAAATGTTGGAGCTGATTTAGTTTCCAATTTCATGGGCTATTAAATTTGCTTCGAACGAGTGAAGGTGAATCGAAGTGTTCCTGGTGGTTTCAGAGTTCGTTGACTGGTTGTATTAAAATTTTGATTTTGTCACCAATAGATTGAAGCATCTTCAAGAAATCATTTCTGGTGATATTGACTGACTCATAAACTGTAAGTAACCATTTTACTGTCATAAATGTCATCTCCGACATTATGTTGAACACCGACGGACCTTCAGTTGGCCGGAGATGGAGTTTTGGCAGTCCAAATAAAAAAATCAATGCGAAAAGCTTTCTACTTTCTTGGAGAATGCGTGTAAGCTTTCTCCCACTGGCTTCACTAGACAAACTCCACGATAATGCAAAAAGAAATTTTAGTTGTTCCGATCATACAAAGTATTTGACAAAATGACACAGTGAATTCCCCACCAGTTATATAGCAACAGAGTGGTGTTAAAGGACCTTCGAACTCATCTAAAGTCCCAATTGATGCTGGATTGCAAACGGATTCCAAACAAGTGTTGATCCTTCTTCTTCTTTAGAGCTTCGACAAAATGACACCGTGAATTCCTCACCGGTTATGTAGCAACAAGTGGATTCAGAAATTAGTGAAAATACTATCTCAATTAATTTTGCAGTCGTAAAACCTGCTACCTGAGTTTGCTTCTGTCCTAGATATTTTCAGTTCATCATTTTTATCGAATCAACAAATAAAAGCAAAAAAGTGAGAGCCCTAGCTCTTTTCGACATTGCACTGACAACCTTCTTCAATCGAGCAAATTGATGAGAAATTTGAAAAAGGATATTACAAAAAAAAAAGAGACCTTCTAGCAGATCTGGATCTGTAAAACTAACTGAGATGGAGAAAGATTGACAAGAATGGAAGAAGCTTGGCCAGAACTTTTTTCTGATGGCTCTTGTTTTCCTTTTAGTTTTTTATGTTTTGTAATTTTTTTGTTTTACTTAAATTCGTGTGTCTATGTTTTATTCATTACTATGGTGTGTGAATTACAGGCACTTTTTTATGTTTGTTGCTTATTAATTTTGCGTCTAAATAACACAGTAAATGCCTAGTTAAAGTGTTTAAATGAAACAGACTTAAGATAAAGTTTTAAGTGAAAAGTGTGGACAAATTTAAGGGGTTATCGATGTATTTTACTTATTTACAAATAAGTAAAAATAAGCTATAAATGTATGCTTTAGCCTAAAAGTAGGCCATTATTAACTCCGTAAAAGTTTAATTATATTCATCATCAAATAATATTTACTTGATTGAAAAAAGAAAGTTGCACAAAAGATAGAGTTTAATTTAATGTACACAAAGCTACTAGCCATCAATGGGTCTCACATCATGTATGCCTTAGCATATTTGTTGGCCTAAGACGCGTACTGTATTGGTGAAAAAATAGGCATGACTTGTGGATCAATAGTATAATGACAAGTGGCACCTATACCGGCTCAATCAAGAAGGATGATGAGGTACAATTAAAATACCCATGGGATGTATAAAAGAAGGTACCGTACCTGATAGATGGGAAAGAATAAATATGGACGAGATGCATGAAGAACATAAAAGGGGAAGATTCACGAATTAGTTGTAAATATGGAAAGGGAATCAACATTATTCCCGATTATGACGATCACCTATTATCACTATAACTGTTACGAGTAGATTTAGTAACGGACAATTAATGCATTTAATGTTAGTAACAGGTAAGAATTAAGTAAGAAAAATTGTTACATCTATGTATCCTTATATAAGGGCTCGTACCTTATTCTGTACGATCATTTAAATATTCTCAAATATATGCAATCAATCTTTTACTTTTATACTTCTATTTGATTGAAGATTCCAATCCTTAATTCTGGGTAGAAAACAACAATCATCAATAAGATTCTTTTCCTTCATTTATCATTTCAATTGTTTATACTATTCTCGCATTTTTGAAAAAGTAAAGTAAATTTAGTTATTAAGAACCCGATTTTCTTTAATATTGACTTTGACCAGAAAAATTATTTTTTAGTTAAAAAAATCGGTTCTGTTACTGGGAGTCTGATAATCTGTTCACTTTCCATATTTTTATCTTTAGCAACAAAGCATGTCAACTACTAACGAAATTATTCAGGTGGTTGGGGGAGTCCAAGAGAGAACACAAGGAGGAACTCCACCACACCATATGCCAACATAAACCCCACCATGCCCACATGACAATTCGCTTGAAAGGTCTACTACTCATAACGACGGGCAACGAGTTGATGAGCAGACTAACGAGCAAGATAAGTTGAGGCAAATGATTTCTCAACAAGTTGGTGAAGCTTTATGTGCATTTGCAAATGGGTTATCTAATGTTGTGCAGACCCCTCCACCAGTAAATACGACTCTGGAAAATCCTCGTTCAAGGCTTGATAATTCAGGAAGTGGAAGAATACCAAGCGATTCAGGAGACGGAGGATCAGGTACTCCAAATGATTCTAATTTACAAAGTTTGGTTACTTACCTTGCAGAAACAGCTCAAGGAACAAAATGAACATATAGAACATATACCAGGAGTGCCACCGATAATCAAAGGAGTAGATATCAACAAATATTCACAACAACACTGAAAGTCAAGTGTAGCACCTTTACCAATTCCCAAAAAGTTTAAAATGCCTGATATCTCTAAATATGATGGGACCACTGACCTACGAGACCATGTTACCACATTCACCACAGGGGTTAAGGGCAATGACCTACCAAGCAGGAAATTGAATCAGTTTTGATGAAAAAATTTGGCGAAACCCTCACGAAAGGGGCATTAACATGTTATTCACTTTTACTTGAAAATTCTATTGACTCTTTTGTTGAGCTTGCAGATTCCTTCATAAAAGCACATTCGGGAGCTCAAAAAGTAGAATATAGGATGGAAGATATCTTCAAAGTAAAATAGGAAAGCACGGAATTACTCAGGAAATTCGTGGATAGATTCCAGCGGGAAATGATGATGTTACCATGTGTACGTGATAACTGGACAACTATGGCATTTGCAAGTAATTTGAATGAAAAAAGTTCAGAAGCCACGAGAAGATTGAAAGAAAATTTGCAGGAGTTTCCTGCAACTACTTGGAATGACGTGTATAACAGATACAGTATGAAGTTACGAATAGAAGAAGATATGATTTTCCAGCCTAAGGTAGAAAAAAGGCCCAGATCTAGACGTTCACAAACAGAAAAAAGGTCTGGTAAGAACAAGAACAAACCTTATATGGTACCTGTGGGATGAGATTCCAGATCTAAACAAGAACATGCACTATTTGATTCAAAATCGAGACAAAAGGAGACAAGCTCTTCCTCCCGATTCAAAAGGGAGCGGGACACAGCCAGAAATAGTGATTCAAATTCTCAATCAAGAATAAAAGATTAGAGTTTCAATGTCACTACATCAGAGTTGGTAGTTGTTCTAAGAGTAATAGGTGACAAGGTACGGTGGCCGAAAGAGATGAGGTCAGATCCCAGCAAAAGGAGTCAGAAATTTTGGTGCGAGTTTCACAATAATCATGGCCATAGAACAACAAATTACATGTTCTTACAGGGATAAGTTGAGTATTTATTGAAGCAAGACTATGTCACTGATCTATTTAGTGAGAAAAGAAAACAATCTTATATGAAAAACAAGCAAGGACCACCAAAACCCCCATCACCAAAGAGAACGGTAAATATTATAACCGGGGGTGAAAAAGTTAATGGGGTAACGTATACGGTAGCAAGAAAGACATACATTACCATTACCCACGGGAAACATGTTCGTCAGGTTTTGGGAGGAGAAAACATAATGTTTGATGATGAAGACGCAGACGACTTGATCATTTCTCGGAACGATGCACTGGTAATATCTTTACTTGTTCATAATACTAATGTTAAACGAGTTTTGATTGATCCAAGTAGCTCAGTGAATATCATCTTATTGAGAGAAATGAATGAGATGCAAGCGAATGATCGAATCATACCGAAGGTACAATCGTAGTCTAGGTTCGATAATTCAAGTGTCGTCACGAAAGGAGAAATCATATTGGCAACATTCGCGGAAGGTGTCCTTAAAGATAATAAATTCCATGTGATGGATGCAGACATGCCTTATAACATAAGTTTAGGAAGGCCGTGGATTCATGATATGGATGTGGTCTTGTCAACGTTACAACATGTGATTAAATTCCCATAACAGTGGGAAATCCATCAAATCAAGGGAGATCAACATGTATCGGGAGATATCAACTCAGTTGCGAGCGCGAGTGCTATATTCGAGGATGGAGATACGAAATAGCTATTACAGAATTCAGTTGAGGATAATTCAGTGTCCGCCTCAACTAGAAGTCCAAAAAGTGGAGCTGATATAGATTCAAGGCCTTATATGATTCAAGATCCAGGGGAAAATGAGAATATCAAAACAACCACGAAGGAGCTCGAAGCTGTTATATTGTTCGTCCACTGACCTGACAGAAAGTTTTACAACGGAACAAATTGAGCTTGGAAATGAAAGGTAAGTTAATTAAATTTTTACATGTTAATGCTAGTTTCTTTGCTTGGTTGCACTTAGACATGATAGGTATACCACCGGAGGTAATGACTCATAAGCTGAATGAGCACCCAATGCACCCACCCGTCAAACAAAAGAAAAGGAAGCAAGGAGAATTTAAAAATCAAGTAATCCAAGATGAGGTACAAAAACTTCTAAAAATTGGTTCAATTCGAGAGGTAAATTACCCTGAATGATTAGCTAATACTTTCGTACTCCCAAAAAAGAATGGAAAGTTGCGAGTTTGTGTGGATTATACTGATTTAAACAAAGCTTGCCCTAAAGATTTGTTTCCTTTACCGCATATAGATCAATTAATTTATTCTATTGCAGATCATGAACTTTTATATTTTTTAGATGCATATTCTAGTTATAATCAAATTGTCACGGCCCAAAACCCAACTAGTCGTGATAGCACCTAACCCACCCGCTAGGTAAGCCAATTTAATAATAATCCAATTTCAAATGAGATTTACTGAGAAAATAACGATGTAATAACTGAACTCTTATACAATCACCCAAGGACTGGTAGTACAAATTATGAGCTTCTAAGATTTATAGTTTACAAAGATAGTATGAAATAAATACATCATCTGTTCGAAATGTACATAAACAGATATTTTATAAGTCTAAAGCTACCATGAACAAGGACAGTTATAACAGGAATGCAGGTTCATCTCCAATACCAGATCCCTCCATACACAACAATATCTGCTCCAAAGTCTGCACGCAAGGTGTAGAAGTGTAGTATTAGTACAACCGACCCCATATACTCATAAGTAACAAACTTAACCTTGGTTGAAAGCAGTGGTGAGCTTGGACAACAGTCAGAGTCCAACACCAATTGCCAAGAACAACTCGTAACAATATAATAAAAGCAATACAAGTAATAACACAAAGATATGATGTTCAACTCGTCCACCATTATGGAAAATAGGCATGCTTTTCAGGTATAACAGTAAAACCCAAATCTTTCACCGAAATCACCAAAATACGAGTACATCAGAGAAATATGATTTCCTTCCCCCCCAAACTTTCAACAATAGATAAGATGTTTCATTATCAGATAACATGCGGAAAGTACACCTCTATGCCTACATGTCAATGTGCATGTAAAGTCATGAATGTCACAATACCGTGTAGCATGAAGAAAATGCATCTCTAGGACTACATTCCAAGTATGGATGTCAATGTAATGCATCACAATGATGAACTCATATACTCCCACTCTCAGAGTACTCAACCTCAGTGTCTCGCGCTCCCACTCATCACGCTCAATCACTCAACACACTCAGTCACTCAGCATTGTACGGTACCTACGCTCATTGCTGGGATGGGTGGATCCTGCCCAAGCGCTAATATAAAGCCAATATGGCTTGCTGCAGCATGAAGTCCGATCCCATCAATAATAATAATAATAAAGCCTATAAAGCCTGTTGCGGCGTGCAACCCGATCCATATAATAATAGTATATATAAAGCCAATATGACATGTTGCGACGTGCAACCTGATCCACAATATCTCTCACAACACAGCTTTCAGGCCCTAAGTCAATCATCAATCTCTCCAGCCTCTCGGGCTCATAAATCTCATGCCAATCAGCCCAAACAATGATAACATGATGTGACAACAAAGGATAACTGAGACTGTGATATGATATGCGAATGAATGAATACGACTGAGTATGTAACTGCAATTTAAGAAAATAACTCAACAACAGAGATAACCTCAGTGGGTCCCCACATAATAAGTATATAGCCTAAACATGATTCACAACTCAATTTATCTAACACGTGGAAGTTTTATGGATAAAAATAAGATTAGGTAACTACACAGTATCACAGAATATAATCAACCGAGTCATAATTCACACGGTGCACGCCCACATGCCCGTCACATAGCATGTGCATCATCTCAACACCAAACACATAACACATCAGGGATTCATACCCTCAACAACAAGTTTAGAAGTGTTACTTACCTCGAACAAGCCAAATCCAATACCGAGCAAGCCAAACAATACTCTAGAAATGCCATTCCGCGCGTACCGACCTCAGTCCGGCTCGAAACTAACTAAAAGCAACTCAAGAACATCAAATAATTCCAAAGGAAACAAACTCAACCGATAAAGGTCGAATATTTAATCAAAAGTCCAAAATCAACCAAACAGTCAAACCCCAGCTTGCACCTAGGAACCCGTTAAAACTCCTAAAATCCGACAACCCATTCAAATACGAGTCCAACATACTAATCTCACTCAAATCCGACTCCGAATTGATGTTCAAAACTCAAAAATTCACTTTATGAAAGTTTAGAAAACCCCCCACCCCCATTTCTCTTTCAAAATCATTAATCAAATGCCAAAATCAAAGATGGATTCATAAAATATAATCAAAACTGAGTAGAAAATACTTAATCAAATCCATGTGGTAAAAATTGCCTCCAAAATCGCCCAACTCCGAGGTCCCCAATTCAAAATGTGATAAAATGATCAAACCCTCGAATTTAAAAGCTTCTGCCCTGACATTTCGCTTTTTTTGACCACCTGCCGTTTCAGCGGCATCACTTCTGCGATAAAAGACCCGCTCCTACTAAAGTACACTGAATTCCTGACCTCTCGCACCTGCGACATCGCAGGTGCGAGCCATCATCCACTTCTGCGCTCCAGACAACTGCTCTTGTGCTTCCGCAGATGCACTCAATACTCCGCTTCTACGATCCTTCCTCACCCAGAATTTTCCCACTTCTGCGACCACTTGTCCGCATCTGCGGACTCGCATCTGCGGAAGATCTCGCATCTGCGTCCAATCTTCCGCAGATGCAAAAACACCAATACCAAACTCCCCTTTAGCTACGCACAAGAAGCAAAAATGAACCAAACAACGTCTGAAACTCACCCGAGACACTTGGGACCCCGTCTGACTATACCAACAAGTCCCATAACATAACACAGACCTACTCGAGGCCTCAAATCACACGTAACATCATCAAAATGACTAATCACACCTCAAATCAAGCTTAATGAACTTTTGAACTTTCAAATTCAAAAAATCGTGCCGAACCATATCAAATCAACCCAAAATGGACTCAAATTTTGCACACAAGTCCCAAGTGATATAACGAAGTTATTCCAATTACCGGAACTAAAATCCAAACCTGGTATCATCAAAGGCAACTCCCGATCAAACTTATAAGCATTCCAAACCTTCAATTTGCCAACTTCCGCCAATTAGTGCCTAAACCTTCTAGAAATATCCAAATGCAAATTCGGGCATATGCCTAAGTTCAAAATCACCATGCGAACCTAAAGGAATCATCAAAACTCCGATTCGAGGTCAAATACTCAAAATTCAAACTTGGTCAACTCTTCCAACTTAAAGCTTCCTAATTGAGAATCATTCTTCAAAATCAATTCTGAATCACCTGAAAATCAAAATCGATGATTTACACATGTCATAATACATCATACAAAGCTATTCAAGATTTCAAATAGCTGAACGGAATGAAAATTCTCAAAACGACTGGTCGGATCATTACACAAATAAAGATGGATCTTCTAGATGAGTAAAAGACCAATTTATTACAGACACGGGGACTTACTGCTACAAAGTTATGCCGTTCGATTTGAAAAGTGATGGAGCAACGTACCAAAGATTGCTGACCAAAATATTTTAAGAGCATTTGGGAAAAATAACGAAGGTTTACATTGACGATATGTTGGTCAAATCAGCACAAACATGGGACCATTTTCAACATTTGACTGAAAGCTGTAAACTCTCCGCAAGTATAACATGAAGATAAACCCGAAAAAGTACGCCTTTGGTGTCGCTTCAGGTAAATTTTTGGGATTTCTCATTTCTAATAGGAGCATTGAAGTGAATCATGCTCAGATCAAAGCGATTGAGGAAATACCTGATGTACTTACAAAAAAAAGAGGTACAAAGATTAACAGGTAGAGTAGCAACTTTAGGAAGATTTATACCCAAATCTTCAGAAAAATATTTTAAATTCTTTTCAATATGAAAAAAGAAAAATCAATTTGAATGGACTAACGAGTGTCAACAAGATTTGAAGGATTTGAAGTCATTCAAAATCGCCCATGTTAGCAAAACTAAGGGACGGAGAAAGATTGCTTGTTTACTTAGTTGTCATAAATGGCAGTAAGTGCGATTTTGGTATGTGAAGACAAGGGTAAGCAATCTCTAGTTTACTATGTTAGCAAATCTTTATTAGATGCTAAAACACTATATCTTCATTTAGAGAAACTTGCATTAATATTAATTATGGCATAAAGAAAGTTACGCCCCTATTTTGAATGTTATCCTATTTATGTTATAATTACTTTCCCACTAAGAAATATATTGCACAAGCAGGAGTTATTAGGGAGATTAGCTAAATGGAGAATAGATCTTAGTGAATATGATATTATCTATCAGCCTAGTACTGCCATAAAGTCTCAGGTACTAGCAGATTTTAGCTCAAACCTACTTCCTGAAGAAGAAAAAGAGGTATGAGTATTTTTTGGATCTAATCTGGGGACTTGGACCTTATATACTGATGGTTCTTCAAATGTATCTTGGGAATTTTTTAATTTCACATTAGGGAGAGATTATAAAACAAACAATAAAATGTTATCCAATTACTAACAATGAGGCAGAGTATGAAGTTGTGATTGCAGGCTTAGAACTCGCGAGGGAGCTTGGTATTGAACAAATTAAAATCAAAAGTGACTCGCGTATGGTAGTAAACCAAATAAAAGGAAATTACGTGATAAGAGAGACGTGAATGCAACAAGAACTGGAAAAGGTACGAGAATTACTAAGGTAGTTCCAGACTTGGAAAGCTATAAACGCAGAAGCTGACGCATTGGCGAATATGGGGTCCGTGGTTGATGTGTCAAACGTGAAAAATGTGATTGTGGTGCACTTGTTCCATTTAGCCTTTGATCAAACCAAAAATGAGGTAAATTTCTTTAATTTAACTTGGGATTGGAGAAACGAGTTTGTGAATTATTTGCAATCTGGAATTTTTGTCACGACCCAAATTCCCAACCTTAAGGATCGTGATAGTGCCTAACACCACACTTGCTAGGCAAGCCAATGTTAGAACTTGATTAGCCATTTTCCTTTGAATATTTACTTAAATACAATGAGACAATTTAAAATAAACTAAATCTGATAATTTCCAATGAATAACCTCACGAATAAAATAGTAAACGAATAATTAAATCGAGCCACAAACTAACTTTATAGCTATAAGACTACCCAGGGCTGGTGTCACAATTCACGAACCACTAAGAACACTACAAATAATGGGCTGAAAGAATTTTGTATCTGTTTTTGAATGTAATAAAACAGTGTCTATAAAATTAAGAGAAGACTCCAGGAATCTACGGACGCCAGCAGATCTACCTCATGTCTCCGAATGATGATGTCAGCTACAAAAAATCTCCTAACTTTGGCCGATACCTGGATCTGCAAAAAAGAGTGCAGAGTGTAGTATTAGTACAACCGACCCCATGTACTGAGTAAGTGCCGAGCCTA